>VWZF01001775.1:182261-207512 GCA_013396755.1 Sclerurus mexicanus | reverse complement strand
CCCCCCCCCCCCCCCCAAATCCTGGGGATTTCAGCTCACTTTTCTATAATTTCTGTGTCCTGCTTTTAAGATATGAGCATCTTAAAGACAAAGTTCAGAGATTAGCTTTGCTCGCCTCAGAAACGCACTTTAGATGCATTTGCCAAAGTTGGGGCTCTTTAGTCAGAAAACAGGAGCTCCTGGAGGATTTCTGCCTTAGTCCTCAGTGTTTGAATAATATTTTGAAGGTTACTGAATAGGCACCATTGTACTATTAGTCCTTTTCTCCACCAAATAGAAATTGATTGCAAAAGGAGGCTGTTTGTTTTCCTTGATTACTAGGAGATCAGATGTTGGGAAAAAGAAGTCATGATGATTCAAGAAAAGGTATTTTAAAATATGACTAAATTTTGTGACTCTCACTGGAAATTGTTATTCTGATGAAAAGTGCCTGTGAGGAGTATGAGGTTACCCACCATATTATGATTTGTTACATTCACCATGGATTCTTCCCCTGTGTTTAAATAAATAAATAAATAAATGGAAAGTGGAGTGGATCTTCAAAATGAGAAGATTAAAACAAAACCTCATGGTTTATTTAACCTAAAAAGAGTAACTGTTGATTTATTTGCCTTTTTGGGGCTTTCAGGGAATATTCAAGTTATGCCTCTAAGTTTTCCTTTAAAACTAGAGAGACTATAATATTTTTTTGGTTTAGTTTTATTTCTTTTGAAAAGAAAGTGGAGAGGCCTCTGCAGTCTCATGACTCTGGGAGGAAGAGGTCTAAGGAAAACACCAAAGATCCTGAGAGTGACAAAAAAAATCAGAACTCTGTTCATGTCCTGCAGCACATGAAATCTGTATTCTTCCAATTGTGGCTTTTGGCCAAACAGTTGAATTGATAACCCATCAGTTCTTAAAAGTACCACTTCAAGAAACACTCTCTACCTCTTCTCTTTTCTCCTTAGCTATTTTACTGTCTAATGGAAGCTGAAGCCTCCTCCCCTACCCAAACCTGGTTTGTCTAGAAATACTTTTCCCTCAGAGTATAACAGTTTTTGTAAGTTAGAACAACAAAATAAGTAATACCTGCATATCTGAAATTTGATTGATGAGTAACTACATTAATGCAGTAAAATGATCTTTGGCACAGTGTTCAGGTAGTTCTACTTCATAAGTTCTGAAAAGCTCAGCAGCATGGCATAGATGCATGGGAAGAAAAGCAAACCTTGACAAAGATGAAGTGATACCAGAAGAAAAAAAAAAGAAAAAAAGAAAGAAAAAGAAGACAAGGTGCCAGAAGATTGATTAAATGTCAGGTAGTTAAGGACTGCAGTGAACAATGGCAAAAACAAAAAAAAAAAAAAAGGAAAAGAAAACAAAACCACTCCACAAATTATTTGAAGATTTTTATATTATTATATAGAGATTTAAATGCGTTGCTTTTTCTTCCCAAGTAACTGAGAAATACTTATAAAGTACTTCTGGAAAATGCACTCTTGTGCTCAGCTATTCATAAAGGTATTCCTGTCGTTCAAACTCCACACGTTAAAGTAATTTCTAACTTTTAGTACCCACATTTTAAGACAATCTCAATATGCAAATTCAAGAGTTCGAAAATATAAAACTTTTCCTATAGACAAAACATTTCCTTACATTTTTAGACTTGCATTGTCACTGATAAATACTTTATTGATTTCTGTACTGAAGAGGATTTCAACACTTTTTCATGGTGCACTAAGTTAAGCTTTTGCATTGAAAGTCTGATGTTGTGTCAAAAACACAAGTTAAATCTCATGGATGATGTCACCATGCAATTAAAGGCAGAGGTTAACACTCCTCTGTGCAGGTACTTTCCCCTCAAGCTATCTGGAATAACAGAGTTGCTATAATACAGCTGTGGCTGCTGAGGAATGCTGAAGCACAGTCAATGACTCTTTGCATTTTTAAAAGGAATGTGTGTGGCAGAGAGAGGTTTAATTGCTCCTGCTATATGTCTCACAGTGTGGGGGAGCCTTTGCTTGGATGGCTTGAAGTGACTGCTTTTGAAAGCAGGTCTGACATCTGCTTTTTTTATCCTCTCCTCCCCTCCTGAAACAGGACAGTCACATTCGACTGTGGCAGAATGTTGTTTTCTCAGTGTCACCCATTCGTTCCCATTGAATAATTATTGTATTTCACCAGGGACAGCTATGTCATACTCTCACAGCTGGAGGTACAATCTTTAGGGTTAAGGTGGCTTCAAGCTGTATCTTTCTCCTCTTCTCTTTGACTTTTTATTATCTGGAGTTTCTGCAAAGTAATCATTTCATTGCACCCTTCCTAAGCTCCCTCTTTCATCTCTCCTTAGCATCCCACTCTCCAACACAGAGTATCTGCTAATCATCACCATGGTTTTTAGCCTGATGCAGTCAGATGATATTTAGTTCCTACACTCCTCATACAGTGTCACTGTGTTCATATGAGCAGGAACATCTAGACTAGATTTATCCTATGCATTCTTGATTCAGCACTGGTCCATAATTCACCAAGGTGCCTACAGCCAGGGGATTTGGTTAACTCAGTGCCACTAAAAATACAAGAGGGGACTCAGGAGAAAGAAAATATGCTTTTCCAGGGAGGTGCAAAGGAGGAAATGTAAAATAGTTACTGTAATTCAATACAGAAAGCCAAGGACTAAGCTTGAGAAAAGCTGGTCTGAGCTCTAAATCTCGGATCTTTCCCAGTTTCTGAATAAATCCAAAGTGATAATCTTTGCTTTCACAGAATGCTTGAGGCTGAAAGGTCTGGAGGTCATCTTGTTCAGGTGTCCTAAAAATGTCTTTGTTTGGTTTACTATAAAGCGTAAGTATTACAAAGAGTAATCCCAGCAATAACTGGAAAAGGACCCCAACTTCCATGAGGTTTAGTCCATTCCAGTGATAAACTGGAAATTATCTGCAACCACCAGATTTTCCCTGCAGTCTCTCTCCTAGTTAACAGCCATACAGCACTCCGAGTTTGCTGTAATCTCAAGGATGTACCCACAGAGCAGCCTGGAGCAGCTCTTGCTGTGTTGCAAAGGAACACAGTGCCTCCCTCCCCACGTTTCCAGCATCAGCAACTCACAAGAGAGAAATGCAAACTGCAAACATGTAAACAGCTGTTGGGGAAAGGGGTGGAAGCTTCAAGTAACAGAATCGGCTGCCAAATTCATCGCTGCCATGTGTGCTGTGTATTGCTTGTCATCTCAAGTGAGTCATTAAGAGGTTTCCCCCCCTAATAGTACTTTGAAGTGCTGTGACAGCTTGAGAGCATCTATAAATTGCCACAAACAGCCCTCATACTGCGTTAGCTAATTGCTTGCTCTTTGACTTATTAGGAGTCACTGAGTTAAATAATTTGTCACATGTGTGGCTCATAATAAATAATGTGACTAGCCAGTTTGTGAGCTGTTTCAGTGATATATAGTGCCCCTTTTGAATGTTGTCACAAGCAGCCAACAAATATGACCCCGTGATTGTCAGATCTTTGTGAAAATAGTAAGGCCTGACAGGGCAGCAGGTTACAAAAAGAAAAAAAAAAAAACAGCAAACCATGGCTCACCTCCTGAAGTATAATGAAAATTATATTAATTTCTTCTTCAGGTTTTTAATAAAACAAGATTATAACTTTATTCTTGAGTAGTTAATTAACAAGTGAGTAAAATATTATGGTAGAATATATTTCAATTTATATAGGGGTAGTTGTGAAAGAAAAAAGAGGTAACTATTTCCTAGTTAGTGAAAATATCCTGCATCCTCTAATGAAGTCTGAAGTGAGTATCCACTCAGCAAATTGTTTGTAGCTTCTGAACTCTTGTTGGGGGGGGGGCTTAACAAATCTGATTGATTTCTCTACGTTTTGTCTGGATACATAGGGCATATTTTTTCTGACCCTCAGTCTTAGTTCTGGTTGTGTGTTTCAGGTGATGTTTTCCCATACATGTGCCTGTCGGGGCTACTTAATTTATAAACACAAGTATGTTACTGTTGTAGGTGGCTGTACACATGTAATGTTAGAGATGCCTTTAGAAAGAATATGGTAGAACAGTGACATATATATATATAGTAATAAGTTCTTGGCATCTTCAGTTAAATAGGAGTCATGTCTGACTTCTACGTGGGAGGAGAGTCCCCAGTATTTTGCCAAAGAAGCAAATGTGGTTTTTCTCACAGCTAAAGGGTGATTTCTTCCCAAGAGACAGGACTTGTCTTGCACATTTGAATTCTGATGTACACTGGATCACTGTGCTATAAAATCTTTTTTTCCCACAATTGTGCTAAACGAAGTGATGAGTGGTGTTTAATAAACCTTACCAGTCCCTTACAAGCCTGTTCCTGCAGTGACCCTTGCTGTTGCATTCCTCTTATTTGAACTTTGAGGTGTTCATGCTGTTAAACTGGTTCCCAGCTTGGCAATCACTTTGGTTTAGGTCATGTTAATTCAGCAGTGCCCACTGCAGTTGCTTCATGTGAGAGAAGACTCCCCTTCGGCTGTATCTGCTGAACATCCTGGTGGTTCTCATGGCTCTTTCTAAATGTGTTGTGCTTTTCCTCAAAGCCAACCAGGGAAAGCTTTCCCAGCTAGGGGCTTGCCTACTGTTCTTTATCTTCTTGAATTTCCCATCACGTAGGTGTTTTCTGGATGGTTGGGTGAGAAGTTAATCTGAGGTGTTCTTTCATCAACAAGGAAAGGTGTTGATGGATTGGGCCTATCAGTTTTGACAAGGATAAGAATTATGGTCGTTATACAAAAGAGGCCAAAGCTCATCAGCCTCAGGCTTAATTAATGAGCTGATGCTTGGGTGTTTGTGCTTGTCACTTCATATCACAAAGAAAGAGGTACTATGCTCTAGTCTCAAATGCCACAGGGACGTGTCCCTCTGTCTTTGGCATTCCTGGGAAGGCTGCTGAGCCCACTGAGCTACTGGCTGTTTCACTGGGCCTTTTATCTATTTCCTATGGAAAACTGGGAAAGGTGTTTTGTTTGTTTTGATGTGCAAGGGCTTGGAGAATTAATCTGGAAATCTTTGGTGGGATCCTTTCTGCTACCCCAGGCTTTTATCTAATTTTCGAGGGCTTTGGGTGCTTAGTGTTATTTTGAGATAAGACTCCAGGCAGCCCTGATGACACCTAATGAGTACTTTCCAGTGACTGCCTTACTCCTGTTTTTACCTTGGGCCTTGCAGTGTTTAAATAAGAGACACGTGACAACTTCTAGTTAAAAATGCTTCCATCAATGAAGAAAGTGAGGCTGTGTTTCAGATTTTTGAATTGAAGAAAACAGTGAAAACAGCTTTCTGTGCATTGTTAATGAACTCAGTCTACAGGAGTGAAGTGCTGGGACACGTGAAGTCAGCGAGATCAAAAATTCTTCCTATGTGGTCCTGTTTTATTTAAGGCTTTGCTTTTATTTTATCTTCTTTTTATTTTGGCAAAAAGCCCACTTTTAGGCATTCCAAACTTGCTTATGTTTATGAAAGAATTTTCCATAATTTCACTAGCTGAGCAAGTAAATAAATACAGCCGTTGTGAATAATCTAGCTGGTATACCTTTGCAAAGCAATGTGTCCAAATCCTCTAATTTTGAGAGAAAATTGGTCCATCCCTCTTTAATTGACTTTTGTGATATCTGTGGTAACATTTGGTTCTAAATGAGAGATATTTTTAACCAAACCCTAGCATTTCTGGCTTTTTTTAATTTTTCCCATTAGTTCAGAGAGTGTGTGCTTTTTTTGTTTTTCTTAAAACCTCAGCACTGGAGTCAAATGGTTTAATGAAAATCCCAATTGCCACTTGGAAGATAAAAGAGGGGTGGATTCTGGCACTTGGGGTTATAGAGCAAAATCTGAAAGCACAAAAACAAAAGGAAAAAAACAATTTATTTTTTTTTAGATGAGCAGGGTAGGAAGCTTAAAGAACCAATTTTTGAATGCTTGCTTTTGTCAATATTAAAATTCCCTTTAGATTTGCCATCAGAATATTATCTTAACAGTTTGCTTTCTCACTTCTAAACTCATAGAAACTTGTAGATTATTGGAAAATTACTGATATTTATCAGTTACGACAATTCTGCTCCTTTATATGGAACCCCTATTTCTCCCCCTTCTCAATTTAATCTATTTGCATGCTTACATATTATCACTGGGATAACAGGCAATAAAAATGCCAGAAAGCCTAAAGGAGTGAAACAAAAAGTCACAAACAGCTCCCAGCTGCTATAGGCTTGACTTGTTCATGTTTGGAGGTTTTGGTTTAGTTGGGTTTTTTCCCCCCCCCTTAAGACTGCACTTTTACCTCACCACAGTTTGGATGGCTGCAGTAATTAAATGCCTGTTCAAATTACCTCTCCAGTGTGAAGAGTGATTTCTCTGTTTAAACCTCCAGATTCTGCTTAATCCAGAGTAGTTGACTGCAGATGAGGCAAGATAAGGAGGCATTTGCCTAGGGTGGAAAAGATGAGTATAGCTATTAATCCAGAGATCGCTGTTCGCTTTAATGTTTTCTGTCACATTTATTAGCTTGACAGAACTAGATTAGTCCCTTCATACCCTCTCTGCCTTGGCAAACAGTACCAAGTGCATTTATAGAAAATTTAGCATGGGACTGGATTTCAGTGTCCTTTTGTGCTGTGCCTTGTTGGGTTCCCTTATAATTAAATCTCGGTGGTTTGATAGGTAGAGACATTTTTATGTTATTCATGAATTACTAATAAATAGCGTGCTCTGGTTCTGAACTATGTAATCTACAACTGATTTTTTTGTATTTATACCAGACTTATAAAGTCAACAATGACGATTGACTGGTTGCTAGTCACATATCCTACTTTAAGACACATATATGTGGTTTTCATCTCTATGCCTTCAACAAAATATTTAAAAATTTAATCTGTTGTGCTACTAAAAATAAAACATCTTTGAGGCAGAACAATTAAAATTAGAGATACTGTTTCAATAAGAAAGCTCAGCTTTGGCACCTAAGTGTATCCAAAAGTCGAGAACTTTGGAGATTTCATGTGCTTTCTCTTTTTACATCTGCCTCTACTACATACACTGAGTACTGCGATGTGCTTGAGTGAGAAACTCACTGGAACTCCTTCTTTATTTAGGCTTTATATGTTCACAGTCCTATTACTACCACAGTCAGAAAAACACCTCAACCAAAACAACAACAATAAAACGAAACAAACCTCTCCCCTCACCCCCCCCAAACAAAACAAATCCTCTCACTAATTCCACGCAAATTAGTTGCACCAAACGACTTAGGGAGCTAACAAGTTTCATTTTTGCTACAATCTGCAAAATGTCTTTGCTATTCTGTTTCAGTGTGGAAACATACTACATTACTCTTCTACAGTACTGTTTTCTGTGAAGATACACAGTGCTGCTTGACCAAGATGATACTTGAATAGCTGGATTATTCTAGATTGCATTCTTTAACCTAGTTACTGGATTAACTTTGAAGTTGTTCTTCTTTGACCAGATGACCTTTCAAGAGGTCCCTTCAAACCAAGACTGTGATTCTGTGGACTAAAACCTTGATTTGAGACCTGGATCTGCAAAACCTTTTCTTTGTGACCAATTACTGATGTTCTGTGCAGTTCTAGGGGCATTGTGAATGCCAAGAATGGGTCAAGACATTTGTGATATATAACTCTTTTCTGATTGCCTTCCCTTCTGCCAACTGTGTTGTGGAAGTGATGGAAGAAAGCTCATCATTTTGGAAGTCTGGAACATGACACAATTTTGTTTGGATTTTAATTTGTGATTTTGTGGCTTGTGTTTAATGATTTCTATTCTTACATTCGAAGAATGGTTCCAAGAAGGACCTCTATACTTGATTGTGCACACACTACTACAAATGCATGTGTACTTCACATGCACACAAAGTGTATACCACTACAATTTGGGATGCATTTCCTTAAAACTGAGAACAGTTCTGGGTTTGTTTGTTTGGGTTTTTTTCTGAGAAAGGGAGTAAGATGATGGGTCAGAAATTTGTGCCATTACACGTAGGAGTCAGTTTGGGAATTTACAGTAATGGTTTAGCAAACTTGCTATTTTCGAATGTGTGCTCTCACACATATTGTCCTCTCTCTGAGTTGTTTAACATGCCATCTGGAAAATGCTAGACAAAGAAAGATATGTACAGCTTCTGTGAGAAGAACTGCATGAGTGTCTTCAACATCAGCAGGTGTATCCAAAAATAATTTAAACCCCACCCCCAAACTTGGAAGATCCTTGTTACATGTGAATTGTCCAGACCCTTTTCTGTCCTGCTAGCTGGTGAGTGGGCTAAAAGCCCTTTGCTGAAGATTGCTCTTCATTCTATGCAGGCCTTGCCTTGCTTCCTGTTCAGGTGTAGGGAGCTTTCTGCCCTTACTAAATGGCAGCAAGATCCAGTCATGCAGTGGTAAAAGCTTCAAAAACTGGGTATTGGCTGAACCCTCCTTGGTAAAAGAGACTGGAGGTGTAATGCAAAACAGCATCCAGCACAGAGCATGCATTAAATAGACTGATAATTCCACTGAGGGATATTCTGCCAGTCTTACCTAAGACCTTTTGATTGAACCTTAAGAACATCATAAGCTACTGTTCTGGTTTGGGGCTACAAATAATATAAACATCTAAAATGTATTTCAGTTACGAGTTCTTTAGAAATGGTTTGGATTCAGCATGGCAAGCATACTAGTTTGCCAGCTTTGCAGGTTTAATTGAGCACAATAACACCCCAAATGATACAATTCAAATATTCTGCTCTTTAGATGCTTCTGTTTATAAATCTATGAACTTAATAAGAAGCAGAGTTAACTGAATTGTATTTGATTACCTCAAGTAATTGAAATTATAGAATTGGCATAATTAGTGTGAATTCCGCAGACAGACACAATTCAGCTATTACTATGGTTCTTTATGGCTGTAAAGATGTTGCTTCCAACCCCCATGGTACACTACACAGTGAGTTTGGAGACTGGAAAATGGATCTTTTTTGAAAGAGCCCTATGAGAGGTATGTGTGAAGCTTCCTTTAAAATGTAACAGAATGCTAGTAGAGTATCTCCACTCCCTTATGCATTAAAGAAAAAAAAAATAGGTGAGTTTCATTATATTGCATCTGTTTACTAAACTGGTCAAATATGACCTTTTTAAATTGAACATTGTCAAGGAAAGGACAGTCTGTCTCAATCATTGCGAAAGTACTTCTTTGATGATGTATCCTACTGAGGTCTCATTATCTGGCCTTTTTATTTTATATATATTTTTGCATATGGAAAACTTATTACAGAGTTCTTAATTTATATGTGTGTACATATATATAATTTCTCTCTGTGTACGTACATATGAAGACTATTTTTACCTGTAGCTACATATATAAAAATATATATATTTTTCCTATCTATATCTATATGTACATATATGTAAATAAAACATTTTGGAGCACTTCCATCTAATACATTTTATTAGAGGTTCAGCAAGTCTAAATCATGCAAACATCGTGCCATATGCCTTCTGTTGAGTTTGCTGCAGAGTAGCAATGAGTCATAGCCATCTCTGCAAACAGCCATAATTATGAGCCATACAAATAAATAGTGACCTGTCTCTAAATTGTCTTCAGTAATTCTTCTGACTGATCTAGCATTAGCATCTTTGACCAATGTATGTAATGTAGCTTATAGCACAGCCTAAATGTGACATGGCTTGGGCTTTTTTAAATTGTGTGTTTCAGTTCCCTTAAGTAGCCCGATACAGTTAAATCTTTGTTCCTTACAGAATGCATGCATGTGTACAGTATATATTTATCTGGTCTGGAATAAGCATTAATCTTTAATTACTGAATAAACATATTAAACAGGTGTGGAATAACTGAACTTTCAACTGTGCAATGTTTATCTTCTAGAGCAGTGGATACCTTGGCTCTGCAATTTGAAGGTTTCACCTTGATGTGCCCAGGGTTGAGTGAAGGAGGGAAGGCTGGAAGGGCGGGCACACAAATGCCCCAAATCCCACATAAATCAGAAATTTCCAGTTATAAATTATGCACCATCATAACATCCCGTTAGCGCCGTTGGCGAGCCAGGGCTGAAGCATGGGGTAGTTTATAGCGGAAAAATGGCTTTTCAATGGATAGCACACCCTCGGACTCCTTCTCCTCCTAGGCTATGTGTGCTGGGCTTGTGGTGTGAGGAGATATAAAGCAGCATTTTTCTAGCTGCCTGGTGAAACAATGAGGGCTCTGTTAGCAGGAGCCCAAACTTCTGTAGTCCCTGCCTCACAAGGTTGGAATGACTGCTTAAACCCAGGTTCAAAGCCCTTGGCCTCCAAGTGCTTTAATTTAGCACTATTTTTGCTGTGCTAGCCTCTGTTTTTTCTGCTTAAACCATCTAAGGCCCCCTTGTTTTGCAGGGAACTAAGCAGCTCCTTTTTATAATTAGATTAAAGATAATCAAATGAAGACTTGGATATTTTTTAATGTCATTTAATCTTTTTTTTTCCTAAACTTTTGCAAAATTCCTTTTTATCACTGTTGCCTAGCTTCTTATAAATTTACACCTTTTTTTTTTCCTACTTCACTATATTTCAAGCTTCTGGTTTTCTAGTTTGAAAAAAAAATATTGTTTGACAGGTATTTTTCAGCATTTTTATTTGATGCCATAAAATAAACTTTTACCAGGTGTTTTTAGGTATGATTCACAACACTTTCATTCATTCATTCATTCACTGTCAGTTTTCCCAAAGCTGACTGGTGTGAAAATATAAGAGAAGGCAAAAAGAAGCACGCAAAAAGTGCTAAAAAGATACAAATGAAGTGGGAAAAACCCATGGATATGGAGTAACAGGGTAAGGAGCGGAGCAGAACTGCAGCTAAAAGAGGCTGTGCATTAATAAAAGTCATAAGGAAGTGCTGGCGCAATTTGCTTCTAGTTTTAAACACAAAAAAATAGTCCTAAACTTAGACATTATTCAGATAATAATCACTCAAAAGTTTGTTAAAACCACTGTTTAGTATGAAAGCTGTGAAAAAGCATGTAACACCTGATGTCAAGTTTCTGAAAGAAAAATTATTTCAAACTTACCTTTCCCATTCCTCTATAATGCACAAATAGCACAAACATACTGGAAACAGGAGCAAAAAAATCTGATCTTGTACCAAAGACTCAAGTCACAATTACATTAAAAATCAAAGAAATTGTACATGAACAACCACATTTAAAACAAGGGGGAGGGAGGGTGAAAGAAAGTTCTTCTGAATTTACAGTGTATAGAACATCTCTGTGCTCTTTGTCTGGTCAAAAAGCATCATCCTGGAAAAGACAACAGGAGATTCACTACCTGGGTCTTGACAGGAATCTCTTTTACAGACATCAGAGTGGAGGCCAAGGTGCAGATCAAATTTCCAATTTGATACATTAGTGAGTATCCAAGGACTGTTGGCTCATTAGTCTTTTTCTCATTTTAAAGATGGTGCTAGAAGTCCCAAAGTTCACCCTTCTTTTTTTCATGATAAGATCATCACCCCTTTTTAGTTGTTTCTTGACTTTCACTTACTTGAGTGAATCTTGTATGGTTATGATTGTGTAATGTGCTGTGATATTTAGCTGTTGGGCATTCTTTTTTCTCTTTATTCTGGTCTTGTGTGTTGTAAAAAGTTTGAAATCATAGAATATCTGAGGTTGGGAGGGACTCATTGAGTCCAGCTCCAATGAGTTTTTAAAAGCACAGCCCTTCAGGTCTGGGATGTACCAGACCTATGTACTGTAGAAATAGGACACTGAAGAGTTTAAGTGTGTCTTATTCTGTGCTCAAGAGCAGGTCCTGTAACTATGGGACTATGGGTTAATATCTTGATGGAAATTCGCAGAGCCAGATCTTGCAAATCTGAATGATTTATTCTAAGTGCATCACGGAATATTGAGCTTATTGTTTGTAATACAACGTTGGATGTGTTTTCCTTTTTTTGCTCTGAAGTCAAGTAAATTTTTTTTGCACAAAGCACCCAATATCAAGTTTCACACACATGAAGTGTGCATGAAAATTTATGGATGCACATGTGTCTTTCAACCATGGTCATGATTTCTTAAGCCTCTCTGTAGCTGTTAAAAAAAGAATATAGCTGTTAAAAATAAATATAGCTGTTAAAAAAGAAATTTATATGATTTATATGATTCTCATTACCAACTATACTGCAATCCATCTTTAATTTTTTTATAACTTTGAACAAATATTCTATGTGTTATAGTCATCAACACTTACTCCTAAATTATTTTCAAATATTAATTTGCAATAAACCTACCTTTAAAAAGCACAAGTAAGGACAAAGCTTGTTCAGGGTGATGATAAGATTTCATTTTGCTTTTTGAGTTCCAGGTGGAGCATATCTTTCTTACAAGATTTGATTATTACATGGGGATATTTTTAATTATTAGTAGTGTTTTAAAAATTCTGAAAGGTGGTTTTTATTTCCTTTTGAAGACTTACCAGAAATGTTGATTAGTCCAAATATGGCTCAATTCAGATGTTTTTTACTGACTAGCATGTTGTTGTGACAAAAAAGTAGAAGAGTAATGGCAACATTTGGTGTGTGCTAACAGACCTAAATAACTCCTTAAAAACAAAAAAGCCTGCAATGATGATTTGGAATACCTGACTGCAAAATCAGTTATCACAGTCTGCTTCTTTGAGATTTAGAAAAGGAAAACTGTATTTTGACCAGAAATTTCATAGAGAAAGTGTCAAATGAAAGACACCAAGAGATGTTGAAGGTGTTTGCCCATCACAGTAGTCATTTGTGTGACTGGAGATTGCAGTCACCATTCTTATTGCAAAGGAGCCTGCTGGATTTTAATAGTGGTTGTGTATGCTTAAGTGAGTGTGCTTTATATTGATAAATATACCAAAAAAAATAGGAGGGGAAAATGACCAATTATTAGAATTAGGAAAAAAAATTAAATTATTTGCCTGAATTACTCTGAAAGATACATGGTAGAAATGGCTGGACGCTGGAAACAGAAGTATACACTGGAAAATGGAATAGAGTTTTTTTTAGCCCACAAAACTGCTGTGTATGTTTGCAAGTAAAATAATGGCAATTCAGGCGTATCTTAACATATTCTAAAAGTCCAGAAAACTTGTACAACTGTGACTTGAGAGAAAAAATAAACTATTATCTTTAAAAAAATTGGTTAAGTATTCCTGGTTTCTGAGATCACAAAAAATCTTTAGCCAGCTGGAGCCTTCAGGTTATTCAGTGATTCTAAGTAGAAATATAGATGACTAATGAAATAAATAGTTGTCTTCCTCTTAATTTTTCATTTGTAGGGCCAACAGTTCTTACATTTCCTGAGGCACTCTGCATATATTATTGAGGTAGTATGTTAAAATGATCTCGCCTCATTTATCCTCCCCCACAAAATAGTTGAGATGTAACTTTCCAAAGAAAACATCTGAAACATTTAATTTTACCTGTCACTTTTTTTTTTCATTTTCCCTGTTAAGAGTAAAACATTGGGCTGTACATTTCTAACAGTGGGTTTCCATGTGAAGGTTAGAATAAACAAAAGTATGATTTAACATTTCGAGACCAGAAAATGACTAATGGGCAACTCTAATTCATTTTCCAGGTCCTTGGTAGGCGTAGTTGAAAGCTATAAAGGTAAAAAAGGTTATCAAGACCTAAAGATAAGAATTAGAAGTTGTTAAGTTTAGTGTCTAAAATCAGAGTTTTCTCATTTTTCTTTCTACTATGTGAAGCAGTAATTCCTTGGATCTACACTATTCACACTGTCAAGTTAATACTATATTGTGGCTTATCTAATTCAAGGAAGACATATTTATTTTATTCAACTTGGTTCAGCATTTTGTATTGTTATCCATTTAGACACTGTGCATGTGTGCTCGCATTATTTTGCAGAACTCTGCATATCTATCACCTTGATGAATTTTGTTTTTTGCAGATTATATTGGTTTAAATGCTTTGTATTAGTCTTTCTAGCAAAGTCTTTTCTGCTCAGAAGCATTCAAATTGCAGGTAATGGTCTATGGCCTAATAGTATTGTCTACCACAGCCACTGTGTTTCTGCTGTAGGCAAATGCTATTCTATCAAAATCTGTCCAACTTGACTTTTCTGTTAGAAACATTCACATTAGACATGAACCCTCAACAGATTAACTTTTCCAAGGTTATGCAAGCAGAAGTAATGATAGAGCTCTGCTACTCATACAGTAAGTTACTTTTACTAAGTCCCAGGAGAAACCAGAGTAGGTATTTAAATTAAAAACTATTATAACTAACTGGAGAAAAATGCTCTTGGATCAACTTTTTGGAACAGATAATTCCTAAATAAATGCAACAGCACATATGATACTTTTTCTGCACAAATATTAAAAAATATTTAAAATAGGACATTTTGGTTGCTATTCCTCTTGTAACGAGGTTCAAGCTGAATGAATTAGATTCAGTGTTTGATTTCACAGATAACACAGACTAAATTTTAAGAAGCATTATGCAGGTCTAAAGCCTATGCTGAAATTGTTTGGTGTATCTCTTCCCATTACTTTTTGCTCATGTTTCTTCTATACAGTAGAAGCCACTGAACTAAGATTTTTTTTCTCTAACACATTATAGTCATAGGAATACTACTGGGTAAGCTGGAGCTTGTTTAATGAAAGGATGTACTTTCAAGCATCAGATAGAACACTTGACACTGGTTTGACTTATAGAGAATGAGTATTTTATACTTTTGCCACTCTTTCTTCTTGTCATCACTGTCTTCTTCGTCCTAAGTTACTTTGTGAAGTCCTGATCCAGCTCCTACTGAAATCAGTTGGAAATTGTATGCTGTATATAGGAAATATTTTGCTGCATCTTGCCAAAGGTTGAATTGGTTTAATGTTTGCAAATGTAACTACATTTTTTATCCTCTGTAGAGAAATTCTGCCTCTAGGAACAGGTAGGCAGAGAAAGATATTTTTGAAGAGTTCTTTATGCTTCACTGGCTCATACACCTGCAAGGACATGGCAAAAGGAGCCTGCCCTATGGCTGGCTGAGCACAGAGAACACAACTTCAGCAAAACAGATCTGTTTTATTAGAGTCTTGGTACACTCCTCACTCTATCCCCATTTATCTGTCTTGTTTAGGTTGGATTTCAGGGTTACTTTTATTGTGGAGAGGGCAGGATCCATCCCCACCAGGACTGCACAGGTCCTCCCAAAATCTTCCTTCATCGTTCTGCCTCAGCAGTGACATGCAGGGGCAGCCTAACACCAGGGAGACAGGCAAGAGCAACAGCAGTCTAACCAAAAACAGCCTGGGCTATTTATTACTGCTTGTTACACTCAGTGCTAACACACTGAGACAATTTATTTGTTATGCATTGGAAAAATGAAAAAAATCCCCATTACTTACTAAAAGACCTTATAACTTTCTTCTGCATACTGCTTTTCACACTCTACCTGAATAAGCTGAGGGATAGCCAGTGAAATCCCCAAATCATAACGAGTTGCAACATGCATGAGCTATTTACAAATGTAACAAATTTCCATGAATGATTTTTTGTTGTTGTTGTTAGCTACTGCTTGTGCACATTACAGAGTTCTCACACATTCGTGTGCCTACGCAGTAGCTGTCAACAGGGATTTCACTGGCTAGGGAGCATTGCCCTTCTTGCTTAAATTGTATCCTCTATCTTCTAATCCTAATTTGATTTCTAATAATTGTAAAGTTCCAACAGTTGCAAAAGACGGGATGTTTTTTTTATTTGAGGATAAATTTGCATCATAAAACTAAATGAGTTATTTTTGGCTTTGCAAACTTTGCAGACTGGGTTAATTCTTTGGCCTTGTTGCATAGTTGTTTACGCTCCACATCAGCCTCTTTCCTCCAGATCGTCTCCTTCCACTACACCACAGAGGTACTTTCACACCTATGTACAATATAGGAATGGTATAATAGAAGTAGTACCTGTAATATTCTCCTTAGAGGGAACTGTGAGCCCTCAGCTTTGTATTTTGCCTGAGCCTGGGCTCAATAAGCTCCCTCTCCAGTGACTTCAATGCCTGCTTGTGGATTCAGATTTTCTGTGATAGATATAGTTTGCTTGTAGGTAAGGCATGGCTGAGTATGTGCCTGTTCTCATTTTTTATTCTTGGTTTCTAGTTTGAAACAAAGATTTGCATAATTTTTCTGTGTTGAATAGGAGTGTGGTTTTTATATCAGGGAAATGGTGACTAGCGTTTTGGAATCTTTTCTTCTAAGAAGTGCTTTAAATCTAAGTAAATGGATTGATATATGTGTTTTCAGCTTTCAAAATGTGCAATTATCCCATTAGAACTCCACCAGAAAAAAGGCTAGTCAGAGAGCAACAATTTCATTTTAAGGGAGGGGAGAGGAGCTTTGGGACTTGTGTTCATTTTGATGCTGAACTCTTTCTCACACCCACTAGAAATTCCATCTTGAATATTTTCTCTGAAACAGATACAATTCCATGAAATATTGCTCTTTAAAAGAAAAAGTATTCTAAAGCAAATAAGTTTTTGCTATAGGTAGACTTTTATTAAGCAGCTACCCTAGGCTGAAAATGGTTTCTGAACCATAGGAATACATTTTTCTATGACTTCGGCCCTGAACAGTGCAAGAGTAGGAACAAGGGGGTCCAATTCCAGTGATGCTGATCCAGTTGAAACCCAGACAAAGGAAGAGGATCAGTATTGCCAAAAGCCATTCTCTGTAATACCTGAGGTTTGTGGTATGTTTGTTGCTATATAAGCTTTGTTAACCTTAAAAATAAATAAATACTAAATATTTCTCAGAGCCTATCATGGAATACTTGCAATGTGAGGAATCAGCACACTGAACTTTGCGGTTTGCAGTTCCTAGCAGCCCTGAGCTAAACTATCTACTCACTGTTAATGCTGATGCAAATGTTGCCCTCCTTATTTACCTGTAAACTGCTAATCAAGTCAGCGTGGATCTGAGCAGTATCCTCTTTGCACTAGTGGCCCTTGGCTAATCTGATTGAAAGCCTGATCCTGCCTCAACCCCAGGCACTGAACATTATAAGCAGCTGCTCCTACCGCTTGTTTTCACATAGGCAGACTTGGAATAATTGCGTTTATTTTATTATTCCTTCATTTCACCTGATGTCATTCTGCAACACGGTTTACTTAGCGACAGGATGCTGTGTCAGGACTTAATGTTGTCCTCTCCTTCACTGGTCACCGAAAGGACAGGGCAGCCGATTGATCTTGTACATGAAACACATGGAATTACTTTTAAAAGTAATGTGTGTATATTTGTATACGTATTTGTCTATGTGTATATTTGGGAAGATTTTTATAGGCTTCTAATCAAATCAAGTTGAAGTACTAGTAGTATTAGTATATTTAAACTTGTTGCATTTTAAAAAAACCCATCTGGTTTTAATCAGGTTCTTCTTCAATATGGCAGCTATCTCTTTACAATGAAAAATGGGTCTACTATAATGTAGCAAAATAAATTTTTCTTCTGTGCTTTAACTGATGTACAGTAGTTGACCAGTGATTTAAAAAGCATCTCTTTTGAACCTAGCTAGGTGGCTGCTTGGCTATTTTTATGTGTCTTGGGAGCTTGCAAAACAAAAAAAAAATTGAAAAAATAATTACAATTTTTTTAGTGATCAAAAGTAATAAAAATTGTGAAACCATACTGAGAAAAGCATTTTCCCCTTGCTGTGCTGTTGATAGCAGCTATCTGTCTAAGCTGCTTTTAGACTGCTCTTTTCCTGAAGAGCCTGTTTTTCTTGAAGACATTTCAACCTGGCAGTTTTTCCTTATTTCTCTGACTACATGGATTTATTATTTATTATCCAGCCTGAAATCCGTTTTTAAGTAATTATTTCATTGAAGGCCATTTATCCTTACTGAAGCTTCAGGAGAAGCCAATTTCTGCCAGTAAAGCCTAAAATAGCCTTTAAAGAGTTTGTGATGCTAAGTTTGGCATTGCAGTATCGATATCCACCTGGTGATTTCCTAGGTGAGGTCTGTGTCTAGATGTCAGAATGGATCATGTGAAACTATGTCGGTCAATTAATCACTCCCAATGAGCCATGGCATGCCAAAGCTCCATTTAATAACAGCCTCCTTGTTAAGTTCACAAAATCCAAATCCACAAGCCAGACCTCCTCCTTTAAGACCTCCAATACAGGCTACAGAAACATTTGCAGGAAAATACATTTGCTGCAAAAAATAAATGTTGCAGGCTTATGGGGTTGATCTATAGAAGGGGGGAAAAAAAAAGAAAAAAGGAAAAATGCGGGGTTTAGCTTGATAACTAGTTTGGTGGAATTATTTATGCTGGATAGTTCTGGAGAAAGGCTTTTAATATGAATATAAAATAAATCCACAGTAAGCAGTACATACAGCATAATTCAAAATTAGTTTAAATCTGACATCTATGTTTCATAGCAATGACTGCCATAAGGGAGAAAGTGTCATTCATGTTTAGTACTTCTCCTGCCTTATCTGTTCCTTCATCCTGACCTTACCAGATGCAAAAATGTAGGGTAAGAGAGGTTGGGAAAGCCTGAACTGAATAGTAGCCTGACGTACTACTGAAATAAATTAAATTCCTGTGACAAGTAAGTCATTGTTGCTTGGGAGGAAGGGTGTGAGGGGGGAAGGGAGAGTGTCTCTTGCTTTACTGGCCCATTTAGGAAGTTTGGTCACTGGTATGAAGCCATACAGCTGCACACAATATAAAGTAAGTTTAACAGCATATTTGGTGAGTTTATAACTTCCCCAGGGCATTTTAACATTAAAAATAGTGATTGTTAACCTGGTCCATCTGAACTTAAATATGAGCTTACTTTGCAAGAAATGAGGGGTAACGTCTCAAGTACTTGTCTTTGTGTTTTATTATTGCTTGAGGGCTTACATTGCTTTATAGCTGCATTTTGTCTGTTTTTGCATTTTATACTCAACAGGGATATTCAAATCCATGGTCTCAGTGAGGATGGCCATCCCAGTCTTGGATTAAAAATATGCTCTTTTATAGTTATGCATAGATATTAAAAAACAAACAGTATATGATAAAATGGCAGTTGTATATGACTTTGACATTATCAGTAAGTCCATTACATGTATGTTATCACTCAGGTGACTAAAGATCTTCACAAGCAGGAAAAACCCTTTTAAAATCATTAGCATCTCAGACTGGCAGCCAAAAATATTGAAAGGCACACAAGAAAGCATACTGAAAAGAATTATTATTACCTTGCAGGATGAAATAAATTACAGGATATTCAAATGAGGTCCTGTTTAAAAAACATATTTATATATATATTTCAAGGCTGTCTTTGAAGGCAAAATTCTGTTTTCATATGAATATGCAACCAGAAACACAGCTTTTCAAAGCTGCAAGTCTGAATCCAAAAAAGTCACTATATTGGCTTAAAGATGAGGACATTATAAAAATACTATTCCTAAGGGTCTTCTGGTTCACAAACCTTTAGGATTCATTGTGTCAGGCATTTTTCTGCAAATACAGAACTTCAGAGATTATGCCTTTATCTTTGAATACAGATTTTTGTGTGCTTGCTCCTGGAATTGTGCTTTAGATGCAAACATAACCCCCAAAATATTGCAATTATTGCTAGAAATTGATAGGTTTGTCAAAGTACAGGATCCAGCCTGACTCTTATGTCACATGGCATGCTTCTGTGTAGTGCTGGCAGAAAAAGTCCTTCTTCATCAGTGCGTCTCTCCCGAGCCCAGCCCTGCCAATACTGAACAGGCATGGCACGCCATACAGGTGAGTCCTGGTGCTTGCTGTCATCAGGTATTCCTTTCCTGGTGCAGTCACTGTTCTGGTCTTTGGTTTTGTGCTATTTTGCCCTGTGAAGGAGAAAATAATTTTATATATATATATTTCTGCTTGAACTATGAATGAATTGTTTCTTCCTACTTTTTAAATTTCCTTTGCCGCTCTGCTAGAAGGAAGTGAAATTACTCTGTCATGGCTTGCAGGTGGGTTTGAAGGCCATTTAAACCTTCAGTGCTGTTTCCAAGCCCTGCCTCCTGGTGCAGCAGCCTGCCATGTCACTGCCTCCCATGGTCAGCAATGCCAAGAGGACCTCCTCCATCCTTCAGACCACAGCAGCTCTGCTCTCTTAACTGGATTAGCGTTGCATCCATCCGCAGGCGCTGAAGGTGGGACTCACGTCCCTGTGTAAAGCCTAATAAAACCAGTTCTGCACAAGACGTGGGTGCAGAGCCAGGAGGGAGCAGAACACCCACTTGGAGGCATTGCTCAGGGCACATCACAGCTGTTTCACGCCACGCCACAGGTCCTGCAACACCCTCTGGCTAAAAGTTCCTTGCCAGTTTGTCCCAGATTCTTCACAGATTCCTTGGCTGGCTTTCTGCTACCACTGCAGCTGTCTTCAAGGGCATCTTCTCACCCCTCTCCCCCTGTGGGAGACCTTTGCATGTTTTCTTAGCTTCTCACCTACTTTATAGTGCAGAAGGGGAGGGTGTCTTATTAGACCCTGTGGCCTCACCTTCCTTGGGGACCTAACATATAATTCTGACTCCTAAGTAATTAAGTGGTGCAATAGTAGCAGAGTTAACCCATCCACGCCCCTGCCTTGGATCTTGGTTGCAGTCCATCCACAGTTAATCAGAGCCAAATAATAGTGATATTCCACACCTGCTGCATGAAAATCCCAGTACCCAGAATTTATAAAGGCCTTAGAATAGCAATTATTAGTTTTAGAGGGTATATATGTATACACACATGTTATGTATGTAATTTATGTTTGCAATTCAGAACTGGTTTGAATGAAAAGTGTGTAATTTATCAAAGTAACAATCCTTGGCTTTGTTTTTGCCTGGCTGTCACCACAGAGCTGAGGGTTGAGATATCATTTCCTTAAACTGCCTGCTTAAAAAGAATATTCTATTCTATGTTCTATCCCATGTGAATGGTAAGAAAAGAAACTATTATATATGCACACCAATATCTTGACCCTGTACCAATAAAGACAAATATAGTCCTAGACTTCAGTTAAAGTAGGATCAAGTTTGGGATAGACTTTGCGGCTTATAGATTCTTTTCAGGGAAAGAGCTTGCAATGACAAATGAAGCATGACAAATAATGGTTCATCTGAAAAAAAATATGTAAAGTTGAAGGTGTGTGATAAGAATTATCACCTACCTTATTTCACTTGGTATAAACAAATTTTGTCTTTGCTTTCCTAATCTCTGGTAGCTGACATGAGCACTGCCAAAGCCACGTATTTTCACAGGATCGTGGGATCACAGAATATCAGGTTGGAAGAGACCTCAAGGATGATCCGGTCCAATCTTTCTTGGCAAAAGCACAGTCTAGATGAGATGGCCCAGCACCCTGTCCAGCTGAATCTTGAAAGTGTCCAGCACTGGGGAATCCATCACTTTCCTGAGGAGATTATTCCAGTGGCTGATATTTCTCATAATGAAAAAAATTCCTTCTTCTATCTAATCAGAATCTCCCCAGATGTAACTTGTACCCATTACCCTTTGTTTTTTATCATGTGAGTCCCTGTAAAAAGGGAGTTTCCATCTTCTTTGTAGACATCTTTTAAATACTAGGACATGGTGTTAAGGTGTCCCTAAGCCTTCTTTTCTCAAGGCTGAACAAACACAGTTCCCTCAGTCTTTCTTCACATGTCAGGCTGTCGTCCAGGCCTTTAGTGATCTTTGTGGCCCTTCTCTGGACCCTCTCCAGCCTGTCCACATCTTTTTTGCATAGTAGGGGCTAAAGCTGAACACAGTATTCCAGGTGTGGCCTGACACATGCTGAATAGAGTGGGATATTTACTTCTTTATCCAGTCATAAAACAAATTCATAAGAAGCTTTCTGGCCAAAGAGGTGCACAAAGTCAGATGGACCGGCTTCAGTCTGCTCAGTCTTTGTGCATCATGTCTCTAAGAGATATTAATTTCTGTAAATCTGCTTAGCACACTCAATCTGAAATCACTTAATGTCTTAAGTGGGGTGGCATCATTTTCCGTGGGCTTGGTGAACAAGACTTGCAAAATTGCGTACATCCACTCAGAATTTTTCTGGGAAGATCATTTTGCTCAGTTGCTGCATTCAGCATGTCACACAAGTCTTTGCTGGCTCCTTTTTTTCTATCGCATCAGGCCAGTGCTTCTTATTTCCACTTCACAGGCCTTTCACGTCTTATTTTCACCCTGTCATGTCTCCTTCACTGTTGACTGGCTGACACCTGCCAGCAGCCAACTTCTGACACCCATGTTCAGCACCCACTTCTGAAATTTTCAGACAAGCACCTCTCTCTCCCATGCTACTGGTCGAGCTTGGGAGGTGCCCACTGTAAAACACTCTCAAGCTATTTCATCACTTCTGTTCTTCAAATCTCAGTCTGTGATGCCCACAGGAGTCTTCACAATTGTTAGACAGCTGAGGTACTGCAAGCATTGCCTGTCATGACAGTCAGACCTGTTTTCCTACATTTTTTTCAGCGCTGCCATTGGAAGAAAATTCCACCTGCATTGTTTTCATCTCTCTGAGACCTTTCGTTTTATGTATATACTACTACTATGTGAACTACTATGGCAAAGGTTGTAGCCTACCCAGGCCAGGTCATGCCACGCTAATCCTGTAGTTGGATCAGGGAGTATCAGTCTCAATCTTAAGAAGTGTTACCCTGAATACTCCTACCAGCCAGGTGCTCTGTTGGCAAATGTGCCTGTTGCCTCATCATCTGTTGCCTCATGCCAGCCCAAAGTTTCCTTGTGAAACTGTCTGGATATCAATGCTGCCTGCAGGGCTCTCTGAGTTAAAAAGCCTCACATATATATCCCTACTTGGATAGAGCAGATAGGAGAGACAGATACTCAGGTGAGAAACTGCTACATGTAAGCACTGATTTGTGGGACAATGAGGATAAAGACTTGCATGTTATTCACAACATTAGCCTAACACACAGACATACACATACATTGTTAAGTTTTCCTGAAAGGATATGTCTTGTGGCAGGAATGCTTTGTGACAAGTTTCTGAGTGGAGTGAGCTTTTCCAGGAGAGTTACTGACCTCTGGAACAGGGCTTCTATCACGAAAATGCTGACATAACCTTTAACTGTAGAGCCACAAACAGCTTTGTTATATTACTTGTTCCTAGCTTATGTCCTTGCCCTGGAAACAGTGGTGGCATTGTCTGCTGCTAATTGTGTTAAGGGGTCGGGGAGAGTTGGCACTGATATCAGAAGGGAAAAATAATTTAAAATTAAAAATTCCCCTTATATGAGTCATACAAACTTGGGGGAATTTTAAATGAATGGCTTTAGTTTGGGTCTATGTATGTGATACTTAATTTTATTATTTTTTTTTTTACCTTACAGATATATCAGATGTAGTAAATATTCTTTATCAATCTAATATGTTTTGGTTATTTTAAGCCCCCTTACATTTATAAATCTGACTGGTGGATCTAATCACCTTTTTTACGTGCTGTTTTTCCTCAGTACTTTATGTAAAGAGAAACCAAAGCCTCACACAGCGTTTCCAACTCCCATGATTTTAATGTGGGTCTTGCAATATCTAGTGTTTTCTTTAAGCCTCAGCTCCTGGAGCTCAATGATTATTTCAAGATCTCAGCTTTTTGTTTTGCAGCCCTTGAGATTTCCAAGAAAAGACTGAGAATCTGAATGCTGAAAGATCAAAAGTAACAATTAAACAACAACCAAAAAAAAAATCTAGAAATGGCAGTACTGAGTGTTATTGTGGCTTTTGCAGAGGCCTTTTGAAAGGTTGTGATGGCAATACTTTGAATATAATCAATTTGAAAAGATCTGCTTGGAATGCAAATTGTGACCAGCACTCCCATTATTAATGCTATCACTTAGAGGTGTGCAAAGCAAAGCCCTGGGGCTGGTTGTTTCTCATTTTCAGAAACATTTTTCTGACAGTCAGAGACAAATATGAATCCTGCTTTGGTAATTATCTTTTCTAGAGTGTCCCAACCTAAAAACCCCAGAGCTGGACCAACTTGAAAGTGCACACTGAGAGCCAAACTTTTGTTAATTTGTTGCACAAGCTTTTGAGGGTAGTCTATAAGATTTTATGGTAGAGAAAAATAACTAAAAAGGTGGGTTTTGGTTTTTGTTTTCTTTTTAATATGTTCTTTTAAGCATTATGAAGAGTTCTTGGTCTTCTGATGCAGATAAAGTGTCATAATGACTGACACCATCATCAGCCTTGCATTCAGTTCTGCAAATGGATACCAAATCTGAAAGATACATAACACTCTCACGCTAAAGGCTTCTGCTGAGCTGCATATTACTGTTGTTTTCTTTCCAGAGGTGCTAATTTCCAGAGATAGAGAACTGATTGCCCCCAGTGAGAAATACAAAGGACCTTGCAAAAGCTATTAACAAACAAGGGAAGCAAATGGCTGAATATATGAGTTTCAGTCAATTAACTTTTTAATAAACAAAACCTTCAGTGGTTCCCCACTATTCCAGCTGTTCTATGTTTGGTGTCAAGGTAAGTGGTACTCAGTTTTAGCTCTGGAGAACAGGAGGAACTTTTTAAGTTTTGAAGAAGTTATCTTTTTCAGGACAGATTAGTCTTGCCTTTTCTATCAGCATAAGAATGTTATCGCCCCAGCCCTGGAAGGTACAACTTAAAACAGGTGTCTAAGGAAGGGACTTCATCACACTGTGAAATCTCGTTGGGGGTGCCATCTATGCCATACTGTACAGAAGCAACCTCAGGAAAACGTGTGGTGTAAGCTATAAGCACAGCCCAATATGCACCGTGGTCTCCCTCCGTGATGCGGTGGTGGGTTGTGATCTTCTCTTTGTTGAGTCCTGCCCATCTTCAGAGATGCCCAAGCACAGAGCAAGAGCTGCAGGGACTTGTGGTTCATTTCGTCTTACAGCTCTTACTCTGATAACCAGAAGGGTCAGTTGTGTCTTTGGGAGGCAAAGAGTGGTAGTTAGAAGTAGGTTTTAATGTATGACCTTAGCTGGTTTCCAAGGACTGAAGAAAGTCCCCACTACGCAAAGGTTTATGGTTTCCATGTGCTTCACAGTCCTTCCACTTTTGGTCTGTACCGTATAGTTTTAATGCATTCTGAAATCTTGTGTAACTTGATCACTGAAGTAGATGATGTTCTTAAGGATGTCAACAGCCAGCTACTGGAGAGTTTGCCATCATAAAAGTGCTCCTTTTTGTTCTTGCTTAGTAAATGCATTAATCATGATTCGG
>VWZF01001775.1:6869-177294 GCA_013396755.1 Sclerurus mexicanus | reverse complement strand
GGGGGGGGGGTTCTGCTGATCTCATTGGCACAACTACCATGTAGATGAATGAAAGGAATTGCTTAGGAAAATAAAACACAGTATTTTTTTTCTAGAATTTTCATGGCCTTGTCTGCGTCTCCATCCTATGACTTCTTGCTCTGGGAGTGAGGCTTACATTAGCAGGAAGTCTGATTCAGCTGAAAGACTTGAGCGTATAAGTACTTGCAGTTTCATAACTATGTACATGATACCAGTCATGTCCTTTCCTACTTCTCAAATTATTGCATGTAAGGACAGATTCCTGAACAATACTTTAAATTATTTCTGAAAAAAATAATGCACACACAGGGTACCTTTTGTCAAAGTCCCAATATTTCTGTTCTGTGTCTTAAAACTATGCTGTCAAATACACTGGAGTTCCTTGAAGCCATATGTTAAGAAGGAAATTTTCACTAATTCAGAAGAGTAAGAATCATCTTGTTTTACAATTTTTTAAACTTTATTGTGGATTTTAGAAATAGCTGAAGGGAGCAATGAATAGTCACTCTCAATAGAGAATATGTGAGTTTGAAATCTCTGGAACATTCCAACGCTGTTGAATAAACATTTTTGTTTTCCTTTGTATGTGAGGTACGTATGTGGGTCTCTTATAGGGCCATGAGGCATTTCATTTATCTGTTAGAAGTAAGCTTTATATATTTAAGGGAAGAAAAAATACATTAAAATTATTTTGATTTAGTGATAATGTATACAAGTAATATGCAACTTTTAAGGTCAGCTAGACTATCATACTTGTTAAAAATACATTATATAGAGTGCAAATTACCTGCAAATGGAACACTTTTGAAAGTAAGAGAACTACATGCAAATAAATAATTAACTTGAAAAGTTCTTAATACATGTTTTGTGTAGTGGCTTGGATTTTGGAGGGGAAGCAGTGAGTTTAGGTTGCATAGTCTTGAGCCAGGTTGCTGATTAACTGTGTTGAAGGAATATTCTGAAGCTAAGCACTACTTATAAATCCCCTTATGTGTGTCAGTGGCTCCGCCACTACAAAGACTTGCATATATGCTTAATGCTGTGCCATGTGAGCGTTCTCTTCAAGGTGACAGCTCATGCTGAGTAAAATCAAGGGTAACTGTAAATCTTTTCAGGCTCAGATTCTGTTTGAGAAGCTATGTCTGTGCATGTACATGTGCAGACACTGTCATGTGTTACACTTTAAAAATGACTACATCTGAGCAGTGTTTTTCTGTGCTTTTTGCCATGTTCTTTCCATTTAGATTAGTCTGTAGCAGCACTGGCAGCAGAAAGTTTTTGTATCTTAAACTAGGCTAGCTGCTTCTACGAAGTTTTAAGATTATCTGGTAACCTGTTATCCTTATCAGTTAAAATCATACTGTACTAACTCAAAAGCCTTTTGAGAAAAGTACAACATACTCAGACCATTGCATAAGATTTTAATCCTCTGAATTCAGCTCTGTGCAAAACTGGGAAGCTTCAATGGCCATGCAAGGTCCTGTGTATCTGCTTCAAACCCTTGCTCCAAAACCTGAAGCCCTTGCAGGCAGACTGTGCCCCTTGGAGGATGCATGTTACCCTTTCCCCCCTGCATGGGTGGTTATTCTAGGTAGTTATCTGCCTCTTCCAGGGAAGCAGAGCATCTGGAGCGGTTTTTGCAAGTTGGAGAAGCATTAACTCTGAGAAGTTATTTGTGCTGTTTGAAGTATGGCTACTCCCTGGTACTGGCATCTTCTCACCCATGGGAACATGACCTCATAGAAAAGTGTGTGTGGGCCCAGTGTCATCATTTAAGCATGTCAGGGAATTGTTGTTTTTCACCCTCCACTCCACTCCTGTTACCAGAGAGGAACCCTGAGCTCATAATCAGTAACAGAAATCTTGTTTGATGCTCCTGTTAATAAACATTGCATAGAACTGAGTTTATTGTCCCTCTGATGCAAGTCATCCTCTAACACAGTAAAAGTGCAGTTAGCAGATGCTGATGGCAAAACACAATTCCAAACAACAGTATCGTTTAATTTTTTTATGTTTTAGAGTGGAAATTAAGCATTCCCCTTTCACTGGAAGGGAGAAGATGTATCTGATTTAGAATGACTGGAGTAGTAAGTCATGGGCAGAATGATGGATCTGAGATATACTTGAAGGGATAATTGTACACAACCAGTAAAGCTGGTAAATATTTAAGGGTCATGGGTTAAATGTCAGAGCCACAGTACTTGAGCTCAACTCCATAAAGTATCAAGAATGACTGGTAATTAAATCCAGGGTATATTTCACCAAAGGGAAATAAATTTGACAGCTAACAACCAATACTGGATTACCACCTCTCAGAGGTTAGGGATCATGCTAGTAATTTTAGGTGGTTTACAGTTGTTAACATAATAGTAATAGGTAGAATGATTGCTTACTCATAGACATCACAATGCCAAGCAAAACTAAATCTTCTGCATGTTAAAGAGAAAAAGAAGCCCCCTGATCATTACAGTGGCTTCATTTTATTTCACTCAGCATTTTGCTGTTTAAAATAAACATCCTTAGGCTGTTACTGCTTGAATCTCAAAAGTGAATGTAATAATGATACAACATCCTTGACTCTCCCCTGAAGCTGAATGTGAGGAATACTTAAAGCTGTAATGAAAAAGTGGCTTTGTAATATATTTTTCTGAGTTGTTTTACATTTAGAAAACAACATGGATAAGTATGTCTCCATTTAATGATTGTGACAAACTTCTTTCTTTCCCTGCTCCCTCTCCTAAGACAGTATTTACCATTGAATAGTCCTTTCTTGAGTAAGTGCTCCTTGGTAGCCCGCTAAGGTGTTGCAATTATGAAACATTTTATCCAAGATTTTCAAGATACACTTGAAAACATGATAGGTAATTAATGTGGCTTCACATACTGGAAGCTGGTGCACAGTAGATCTGATGCAAGATGTATTAATAGCAAAATCTCCTGTGTTGTGTTTTAGGTGACATGAGTTTCTTCTCATTAGGACCCACTGCTCAGTAGGTTTTTTTTGTCAGCACAAGCTCTGAGTAGGGAAAAGATTCATGTGCAAGATATGACAGCAGATGTGAGATTATTTAATAGTGGAACAGAGCAAAGGGCTTTCAAAATGTTTAGTGAAGTGGTGTGATAGCCTCAAAAAATGACTCACATCCAATCTTCAAAGCATCTTCTGTAGCTGAGATCCCATTATTTTGAGATGCTCATAAGAGAAATGTCTATGTTTGTCCCTGCCTGTCCCATTGACTCCAAATAATCTGGAATTCTGCATCACCAAGGGTTTGTTGTAATCGTGTCCAACTTTCAGGGGATGTTCTATTTAGGTGAAAAGGCAAAGGCTTTTTCATATGTGTGAGAAGTCTAATTTTTCACATGTATGACAAATAGGATTTAATAATCTCTGAGTGTGAGAGAAAGAATGCAAACTAGGCCAAATTCATGTAATCATAAGTAACTGTCATGAATAAAAAGCTAACCAAAGATAACTGTGCCCAGTGTTGAAAAAACTCCTGACCCTTTTCAACAGTATTAATGATAGTTTTTTATACCCAAGGTGACAAGCAATGATAGAGATAGGGGCGTGACTTGAAAGCTAGACTGCTGCTTGTAACAGAGTAGAATGTGCTGGTATTTGATAATGCAGTTCCTTCTGGCAACTTGTGCTGCACTGCAGGTTGACTGCTGTAACCTGGATTAAGTTAACTGGAGTGGTAGTCATCTAAGTGGCAGTGAAGACAAAGACACTGTCGGCATGAAGAAATTCAACTAAATCCCTGTATATTTGCAGGTCTCTATAGTTTTTGGCAGAATCCTCCTACTGATGGTAATAAAAAGGACACAGTTTGTATTTGCTTGTCTCCTGGAGGCAAAACTCTTTGAGAACAACAACCTTGACTCAACTGCAGAAAATAAGGTGATTTGTAACAAACTTGAGCAATTTTATTTATTTGTCTAGGGAATTTTGTTTGGTTTGAGAGTTCTTGGATTTTTAATCCTTTCCTGTACAAGTGAGCTTCCTGCTGGGACAGAAAGTTTCTTGTTCCTCAGGGGACAGGTGGTTTTGAGTAACCTCCAAGTGACAACTACTGATCGTTGGTGTCAGTACTGCTGTTGCTTGCTTGCTGCCTTCTCTTCCTCTTCCTCACAGTTCTTCTCTCCTTCCCCTCCTCCCACGCCTTTCTCTCCTCTGTGGCCATTCAGCTCTGGGCAGTCATAATGCATGGCACAGCCCTTGGTTTGTCTTTCAGATCCTCCTGTTTCCTCCTCGTGAGGCCCAGGGGTTTCCAACGTCTGCAGTCATTTCAGGTCTTCCTTTCAAAAAGGCAAAAACTGATGTGGAGATCCTGTCCAGACCTGTGGGAAAGTGCAGCCCAGCAATAGCTATTAATACTGTTCCTTTCCCAGTCCTTCTGAAAGGAACTCCCAACAGGAAGGTTTCAGCGCTCTGCACAGCTTCGCAGCGTCGCTTTAACTCTTTGCCTCCTACATCATCAAGCTGCCTCAAAAAAGCTGCCTCTGCTTTTTTTGCCAAATGCTCATTGTCTCTTGATATAATTGCTAGCAGAGGTTTGCCATTAAGAGTCTTTACAACAGTGTTTTTCCCATTCCTCCCCAGGGACATGTTAGTAGTGCTTTATTCAGAGATTATTGATGTCGACTTCAGTATTTGGAAATACGTCTTTAGTGTCATCAAGGTTGATAAAAATGCTTTAAAGGAGAGTATCAACATGTTAGTTTTGCTTACCAGTAAATAGTCACAATGTGTTGAGGTGTTTACATGCTAACCTTTTTGCAGTGTAGTTTGCTCTGTTCCTTGAGGCTTTGCTCTCCTTCAGCCTGTGTATTTAACGCTAATGAGGTACTACATATGCACTGCAAGGGAAGAATGGAGCTTCTCATTGCTCTCAAGTAATCACTTTCAGCTTGTGTCATTTTTGACATGCAGGATAGGTATGTGCCTCTTCTGGCCTCTCTTATAGAAGCTCTACATAAAAAAAAAAGGAAGACAAAAATAGGGGAGAAGGAATTTATATTTATCACTGCTACATGGAGTAAGCAGCTTGAAGAGATGTTAAATTTTAGACATATTCCAAAGTGCCAACTATTCATGATATAACCACTGAAATACTATCATTAGAGGTTCTGTCTAGGGGCATTTTTTACTTTTTTTTTCATGGTTTTCCCATCTAGGAAACAAAAATAATTTAGCCGGTTTCACTTTTGTTTCTAGACCAATTCTAATCAAGGTCATCCTAATTTTTGTGGTTGGGCAGCCTATTACTGTGTTTGCACCTTAACATAGAACTATTCCCTTTATAAAGCTGAAAAGCCAGGCTTATCCTTCTTATCCCCTTTTTAACATCTGTGCTTATTCTTCAGACATAATTTTACAAATTATTTCTGTAGCTCTGTGGAAAAATCAGTTTGTGAAAGTAATCATTAATGCAGTTATTGGTAAAATGTCTGTCAACAACATATTCCCAGTGGTTACTGCCTAAACAATGAAAAGTAATAAGCATAAAAATAGCATTTTATTTACACATCCTTGGCTTTTTTTAACTTAAAATGAACCGCCCCCCTTTTTAAAATGTGATGGAAGATACAGGATGGTAGCAGTGCCACAGTGTTGTTATGATTATAATATCCCCGAAACATAACTCTGATGGAGTTTTTGTGTTACTTCATTTTGTCACAGTCCTTTCCTTTAAAGCTCCCCCAAAAAAATACGAATGCTGCCTAAAAACATGTACCTGAAAAGCACAACTTAAAATGCTTCTTCTCTTCTTACTCAAAAAAAAACAAAAGAAAGAACAGAAGGCACACATACATGTTCTTTGTGCAAAACTAAATTATGTAAGAAAATAAATGCTACTTAAGAGGAAATGTAACAGATGAAGTATAAAGAGTTTTACTTCCTGTATTTTGATTTTTAACCTTTCCCAAACTTTCTCTATTGTAAAGTTAAAACAAAGTCTTATCAGCGAGTGCCATATAGCAGCAGCTGGATAACATTAGAGCCCTCTGTATGAGCTATTCTTCTTCATTACCTTTTTCATGACAGCTCTTACTTTGCACACAAAATGTTACTTTGTATCGAAGATTTATGTAATTTCTGTGTCTTCCATTCTGAATTAAAGCATGGCTGTAGTGGAAGTAGGGGGTTTACAAGTAGAGTCATTAGAAATTTATGGCAGAGAAAATAAAAAGATGGAATTTACAATGTTCAGTGAAAAAAAAAAAAGCATGCGTTTATATAAGGAATATAATAACTCCCCTTTTCCTGGCCCCACCTCGAATCATCCCTTCTCTCTTCATTTCATGTCAGTGAAAGAAGAGCATTATTTTGGTTGGTTCAGAGAGGGTGTTTGATGGCAAATCTGTTTCTGGTTTCTGTGCACATTAGAACTAAATAACTTGTTGGGTGCGCTCCTGTTGGAGCAAAAATGGCACAGAGTCTTGTTCATTACCTGATAAACTGATGTGGTCAATCTTTAACTTCTAATGTTTATTTAAAATGTCTCTAATTTATTTAAATAGTAATTTACATTTGGAGCCAGTAGAGTGATCTGCTAATAGTACAGCATTCAGGCCTGGAGGAATCAAATTACATATTGGACTTCTTCCTCTAACACTGCCCTAGAGAGCATGGGAGTGCTGGAGAAGTGTTACCCTAATCCCTAGGGTGAGAAAGGCATTGGGGTTTGTTCTATTTTCAAATTACTACATTGGCTCAAGGAGTTTTCTGACAAAATATGTCATCACAGAAAAAAATGTTGGTTTGTTTCAATCAAGTGTTTGCAGGAACATACAAGTTCCAGTGGCAGTCAACAAAACAAGTTCAAGTCTTCATTACCTCTACCAGCATTGTTATTTTTAGAGCAACGATCGACATATTCAATTCCCCATTACAGCAGTACATTTTACCATATTACTAAACATTCTAAAATGGGTATTTACAGATCCATTCACAGATTTATTCCATAGGAATAATTCTGCAGGCAATTACTTGACCCTAGCCTCCCACATGCCACCTGGAATTTCTTGTCCGTGGTCTGTAGAGCTGCATGCTCTTTGGTCCAAAAATAGGAAAATATCTATACAGGTAGCACAACTCCAACAAAAAAGTTGCACAGTGACACCTTGAGAATAATCACTAAGGTGGTTAAATGACACATCTGAAGGACCAGGCTTCAAATCCCTCGTGTTTTCAGTAAACTGGGGATTTAAGAGATGAGTAAGGGCTCTGTACACATTGAGCAACAGGTGGTTCTGGGATAGGTCTCTCCTGGGGATGCTGTTTTTGTTTTGCCTTTCTTCTTTCAACTTCAAAAGGCTTGTGTTGGCACAAGTGTACAGAGGGAAAGTTGCAGAAACGTTATTAAGAACAGGACAGTAACTTCTGGCCGAAATCTGTTACCCTTCCAGGTGTTTTTGAGTGTGTTGTCTAACTAAGAATGCTCGAAACGAGACCTATTTGCAGCATGTAGTGATGCTGATGTTAGACAAAGAGGTCAAGAACAGTAGTGGTATCTTAAGGGGATAAGCTTCTCTGGAAATTAACTTTGTTATACTCCCTTCTGTTTCCACACAAGTATTAATGTTCACTGATTAAGGGACCAGACCAGAGGAAGCGTATAGTTGGTGTTCCTCATTTGAATGTGTGTTTAGGCTGGTTTCCTAAGGAAACAAGCTTATGCAATCACACTGTTTTTTCTATGCCTTCCTACTACCTGGGGGTTTTTGAACTTCCTAGACAATTTCAAATGAGAGTCTCTCAGGTAATTAATTTTCTTTAAGTCTGAAAATCGGTGGCTGGGGAAGGGGGAGAAACTGAAATTAATGCCCCCACTGAGGGAATGGTAAGCACGATTTTGCTGTTGTCCATTCTGTTTAGCAGGAATTGCCTGGTTGGATGGCACACACCTATGCTCTTCCCTGGCTCCAGCAGAAGCTGTCTCTTGCCTGGGGAGGTGCTATAGGGGACATAAGGAAAGCAGGACCTTTTGGAGGAGGGTGGAACCAAACAGCTGAGATGATGAGGGACATTAAAAATTATAAACCTGTGAGAAGACAGGCATCATTAATTCTGTTGCTTACAGGACAAACTGTTGCAAGAGTGAACTTCACATTAGTGAATTGTGAAGGTTAGCATGTCTTCATATTTCCTTGAAATACTCCCATCAGCTCTGAGGCAATCGCACCTTTCAAGGCTGTGACTACACAGCCCATACTTGCCACTTGCCTACTAGTTTCTGACTGTAACCTGATAGCTTCCATAGGAATATGGACAGTAGTAGGCAGAGCAGTTGCTTTTCCTGTGGCTAAATCCTTTCAAGGATGGCCAAAAAATATATATTTTTTTATAAAAAAAAAATTCCTAAAGCTTTAGTTTCTTGTGCACCTACTCTCCAGACTACATATGTGCTTTTCAGTTCTGGTTATTGCATCATCTCTGGGATACTTATCTAGTTTAGGCAAGATGACCGGCAGCTGTCTGTATCTGCCTGTGCTGTCACTTGTTCATCCAGAAAGCCAGGCCCTTCAGCCCTGTGCACCTGCAAACAATAAACTGTCACCATCGCAGTGTAATTACTTTTATTTTTTAGCATGTTTTAAAATATGTAATAGTATTTGTATGGCTCATAAACTTAAAGTGCATAATACTGTCGTCATGTAGAGGTCAGATGATCAGTATTGTGTTAGCTTTGCCTTTTTTCCACACTACCATTTTTACGTTATTCAGTTGAAAACTTTCTTCGACAGATGTATTATGTGTTATGGTCTGATGGCTGCCAAACTCCAGCTGCAGACTTCTAGAGGCCAAGACACTCTTCTGAAACTCTTTGTCATTTCAAACTCAGATGTATATTTGAGGACAGTTCTCCAGCCTTTAAAGGTCTTCAGGGACAAAGTCCAGAAATTTAGTAAAGAGTAATCACACCCCAAAGAGAGACTTCAAAGTCTGAAAATGTTTCAACACAATTCTGTCTTGGCCATATTTTTTAAATAATTAAGTAACTTTAGAATTGCTTGTTCTCTTCTGTCAGGATGTCAATCTTACAGTCCATACCACTTCTATCTGCCTGTTTGGATTTTCTCCATTTTGTTACAATTCCTGTCTCAGGCTTTCCTTGTGCTCCATTCCTCTTTATTGTTGCAAGGTGCTTAATTCCTGTTTTGAAGTGGGATGAAGATTCTGTCAGTGAGGTCTGGGTCCTTACACTAACTGGGAACAGGTTTTGGACTTCAAGACAGCATGTCTTCTAAATGACCCAATGCATCTTTCTCTTCCTAGAGGAGTTCAGCTGGGTCCCAGAAATCTTTACTCATCAACTGGATTTCTTTACTTGGCCCCATTATCTCTTCTTTGCCTGGCACCACCGCAAGCCACAGCTAGAAAAGGTTGAAATTTTAGAAAATATTAAGTGGAAACAGCAAGAAAACACAAAGAGCCAGAGAGAGAGAGGGTTTTTTTTCTCTTGGGAGGTAGGAGTAACACTCGCTGCAAAGTCATTTGGCTTCCAGAGCATTCTGGAAACCTGCCTGAACGAAGACAGCAGAATGGCAGACATGAGTGCCATTGCTTTCCTACCCAGAAGGAAAATACGGAGAGGTAAACTAAAATAGTCAGCAAAAGTTTATTGTGCAGGTCAGTTTATATATATATATGCTAAAGCAACAAAGCAACATCAGACTAGATATGTATCAGGTTAAGACTCCAGCTGGTCTACAGATGGAGTGAGAAGGATTTGAGAAATGTCCCATCACAGAGGATTACAAGAAAATTTTGAGAGTAGCTAGTATGAAAATACTGAACTTTCAACAGAATAGTAATTATTCAGAGGAACTGCCATGCTGGCTCAACCTAAAACTTAATCTTGTTAAACACTTTTCATTGTCAGTGGCCAATAACGAAAGCTTGAGAAAAGAGCACCAGAGCAAGAGAAGCTTGTAACTGATCCTTCCCAATGTCCGCAATGAGTAAGGTGTGCAACATCCATGAATTTTTCAGGGCCTGACTTTGTGTCAGCGCTTAAGTATGGAATTTCTGAATCTCTGTGAGGTTACCTGAAAAATTCGACATAATTGTTTGTAGCCAAGATCTTGAAAAATTATCTGAGCGGGGAAAACAGAGGTAGGAGCACCTTGTGTAAAAGAATATATTCCATTTATCTGAGTGACATGTCAGTGAGGCCAAAACTATATATATCTAGAAGAACATTGCACACATGGGACAAATACTGAATATGAGGTGCTGCTCTTTCTGTTTTTCCATTCTTTCCTTTGTTCCTTCCTTTCTTTCCTTCTTTCTTCCATAATTAGCACTGTTGAGCACCGTAAATTATTCTGCAGCTCAATGAAGTATAGAACGGTATGATTCAGTTCTACCTCTCACCAGTCCTAAAAGCAGTATTCTCTCCATTAAAATGTTCCTGCTTGTACTAGAGTGTTCAAAGTAGAATCTTGGCATATTTTAGCTTTGGGTTTTCAAGTGGTAGTTAGGTCTGGCTTCATGGCAAGTTTCTGTTAGATTTGGGTAAAATGGAATTGTTTGACATTGGAATTGTTTGGACAGCAGAAATTAGAAATAGTCCTGAATTTCTTGCTGGAGAAGTGAATGTGTTCAGATCACAAGAAAAGCTTTTTTCCTTCTCTGGTTCTCTTTTTCTGTGAAAATTTAGTGCTTTAATTGTGTAATTTGTCATTTTGTGATGATTTCTTCTGATTTTTAGCTGTCATTAAATTTGACTTAATTCCTGAATTAATAGAATGTTTTTGTGAAGTATTAATGTTATTATTGGCTCATCAGGTCTTGTCAGGCAGATGTATTTCTGCCTTGACCCATTATATTTTGAGTAATTCTATTGGAGGTCTTACCAGTACTAGTATATTTTTTAAAAATGCTAATTAACATATATTTGTAAAGAGTTAATATACCAGCACAGTTTAATATTTATACAATCTAGATTATTTTTCCTCAGAAGTGTATATTTACCAAGGGTTTGGTTATTACCTTTCTTTTTTTTTTTCCAAGAGACATGAAGGAGATGCTACTAGGTTTGCTTCTTTCTTTTTTTTTTTTTTTTTAAATCTTAATAATATAAAAGTGTTCATTCAAGGGTATCAGTTTGTGGGATACTTTTCCTGTTGAAGCCTTTTGGATTCCTTCTAAAAGAGTACAGATCAACAAAAATGCATGTGAGTAACTTTCATAAAGCAGGTGTGTCAGAGGCATAATGGTTTGTGCTTTTGTTTCAAGAAATTTACAGTTTAATTACAACACACTCACCACTCTCAGTTGTTGGTTGGTATTTTTTTCCTGAGAAAAGACAAAAAAGGCTTTGTAATCCTGCACTGCTGCATTCAGGGTTTAGATCTCACCTTGTAAAAGTTTTTATTGCAGCCTCCTCCTTCACTTGTGCCATGAAACAGTGAATCACTCCTTCATGTCTCTAAGTACAACTGCAGCTCTCATGTTTTATCCTGACACCTCCTAGATGAGCTTTCCATACCAGGGAAAGGGAGGACATTTGATGCTTCTAATATTATTCTGACGCCTCCCCTTCTCAGAGGAGTCAACCTTGCTGGCTGCCTTGGCTGTGAATCCCAGCATGAGACCACATTCAGGGTGATTAATGTGTGCAGGGGCTCAAACCACCCCTGGGCTTCTTCCAGGGCATTCATTCTCAGGGCATAACGTTTCATGTGTTCAGCTGTAGGATGACCTGGGCAGAGGCCCAGTGGCGCCGATAATTTTCCGTCCTTTGTATGAGTATCCAGAGAAACTCGTCCAAAACGACTGACAGTGGCCTCCCTCGTTGCTGCTAATGATCTTCAGTAGCTGAAGACTTCCTTCCTTGTGTGGCCCTCACACCTTACTGTGTAAATAGGTGATCTGTATTGTGGCTGTGGAGACAGAAAATGTTACCCTTCTTCCTTTAGAAAGTGCTCATTTCTGTCCTCTTCAGGTTTTTTGGTGGTTTTTTTTGAGGATTTTGTCTTTGGGGAGTGGGAGGTGGGGGGCACATAATGTTTTTCCAGAATGTTTTTTTCTCATAGAGCTCATCAGATGGTGCTGTTACAGGAGTTGTTCAGCAGGTTTTACATTAGCTTTCCCTTTGGTGCTCCAATGTGTTTTACTTTGGCGAAATATAAAAAATCTAATTTAGAGATATTTTTTTTCCTCCTCCTTCATTTTAGTATTTACAAGTGAGAGCCAATACTATAGTTAAAACATTGTCTTTTAATGACCTGCCTGTTTTAAGAAAAAGTACTGAATTTCATTTGAGCAAGAACATTTCTGCAATTACATAATAGTCAGCTTGAATAATATGCAAACAATTGTGCCCATAGGATGAGGACATGACTGAGAGAGATTTCCCTTGTTACTCTGCACGTGGCTGTTTCAAATTACCTTAATAACAGGGCAATGCACACAACGAGAAATGCACAATAAGAAGGTATCTCTTCCAAAGCAAACAATGACTGCGTACTCTTCAGTAGCTGAAAAAGAGGCAAGCATATTACAAAATGCAGGAGAAAGCATGAGGGAATGTCTTGTTACCTAAAATACTAACTTAAGGTCAGACTAGGTCTGTATGTATACATAAGCTTTTCTGAGGCAAGCTAGTACAGTTGGAAGCAGTAGCAAAGGTTTTGGTCTATTCTCAAGGTTTCTTCTTACTTCCTCTGTTCTGTAGATATGAAAATGGTAGCTGCAAATAGTGACTAATCCTTGAAATTCCAGCTGTCCAAATTTGGAGCATCTAGAAGAAAAGCTGGTCCTGAAAATCTCCATAAGGATCATGGTTAGTTTTGGAAATTAATTGGTGTAGCAGAATTCTCCAGACTGATGAACCATAGAGTGTACAGCCAGAAAGCACCTGAGGGTCAGCTCCATAAATTTAAGCCAACAAAGCCCTCTGTGTTGTTTGAATGGTGCAACTGCAGCACCTGGGCTATGCTGAGGGACATGGTGCTCCCTCACAACAACCAGGGAGAATCTGAGTGCTCACAGCAGTCTCTGGTCCCCATTCCAGAGCGTGATTTCAGTCCCTGAAAGAAACTAGTAAAGGTCTTGAGATGGCCTGAATTGATGATGTCAACAAAGAAACGAGTCCCTTGATTTCATTACTCCAGTTGCAGGTAGACAGATAAATGGAGACTGTGTAAGAAAATGGGATCTATGTCACTTTCTGTCAGGATAGACAATTGCATGTGGCTAAACTTGCTTTAGTGCATAATTCCTCAGGCTTTCTTAACTTTTATAGGCTTATCTTCAGTAAAACTAGGGACACGGTGAACTTTCCCAGGAAAGCAAAATGCTGCCTGTATTTCTGTTTCCCAAGGAGGAGCTCCCCTTAGCTACAATCTGTGGCCCAAAGAGCCCATGGGAAAACTCTGCATGAAAATGTTTCATGTAGAGCCAGATGCTTCAAGCCCTTAAGCGAGTGGCCTTTGATTTGTCTAGGAACATCGTGACTTTACACCATCACCTCTGGAGAGCATAATTTGTATGTAAGAAATAGGGAGAGGTACACCAGAAAATACTCACCGCAAAAAGACTTGCACAGAACTAGCAGAAATACAGTATTGGATGTAAAATGCTTATCTCTGATAACAGCAAATTTTTCTCAGTCCAGTTTTATTGAAATAGACCTGAAACTTCAGTATGTGTCTTTTCTTTTTTTAAGTTCATTTTTCAAGAATGGTGAAGCTAATACAGATAGCATATCATATTGATATCCATAAATTAGATATCCATAAATTAGAGTAAAAGTTTAAAAACTGGGGAAACAAATGCAGTTTGAAAAGCCAGGAAATAGAGATGTTAACTTCTTGCCTATTAAGCATTCTCTGTCTTTTAAGGACAGACTGCCTGAAAATTTTGAAGGACTGTAGGAAAGTTGACATAAATTTTTGTGAGTCTGTGAGGACAAGTCTGTACTTGGAACAACTGAGATATGCCAACGTGTGCAGCTAATGCAAAACCAAAGACAATCAAAGACTTGTTAATATTCCAAAAGATCTCTCTTCTGCCTGTGTAACTTCAGCTTGGTCCTGCTTCTAGAGCTGATTAAATAGAAAACATATTCACTAAGTTCAAGGTAGCCTGTTGAACACCGACATTATGTTAGGCTCGCATTGTTCTTGTTTTGCCATTTTAGTGCCAAGTTAGCAAATGAGTTCTTAAATTACTGCTTATTCAGGTATAAACATATCTGCCTCATGAGAACCAATCAATTTTTAAGTGATAAAAGATTAGTTAGTCTTTAGTAAAAGAAGAGAGATATCTGTGGAAAGAGAATCCACAGCAAACAGAGTTGGTCTCTGGCTGCTTTGTACAGTGTGTCTAAAACTAAAGACATTTCCAGTATGTTTTTTATTTCCCAGAGTCAGTAACAGCTCTGATTTTTCTGATGGTGTAAGTTCTGATATCCTGGACCCCTGTGGCCATGAACACTGAAAGTTTCAAGGCAGTGTAAAGAGCAATTGCTTGAATGTGGCATATCCTAGAAAATCAAGTTTTTGTCTTGTAAATTACATACATTCCAATCAATAAATAGGTATTTACAGTAACTTTTTACTGTTGTACTCTGTGCATTGATGCATCAAACTTACAAACATTTACACACGTAAAGTAGTTCTCACTAGAATTCTTGGGATTGTTCATAGTTATCAAAGTATGCATTTGACACTTGCAGGATCTAGACCTTTGCTGATTTTTTCCCCAGGCTCTTTTTATTCTATTTTATGCATTCATCATCTTTATAATGTTTTAAAATGAATATTTTGATTCTCTACATTGTAGGAGCCTAACTTAGAGAATGTTCAAAGATTTTGCTTACACACATTATTTTTCCTTCCTTTTTCTAACTTTCTGGGAAAGGGGGATCCTCTTCCCTAACTCACCATGCTATTCTGAGGCCAGTAAAAATTGAACCAAATGATCTATGAAAAGTGCAATTTTAGTATGATATTTTTATGTGTTTTTTTCCTACCTATAAGTAATTTAAATATTTTTAATTAAAAGCCTTCATAAACAGGTACAGTGTTAGCAGTGTGTAATTTAGTATTTCCATATAATGAAGTTTCTTTTAATTAAGAAACTTAAAGTATAAATTAGTTGCTGTGTTTCTTATGAAAATTGAGTACTATATCCAGTTCTGACCTCCTCAGTACAAGAAAGACAAGGGGCTACTGGAGAGGATCCAGTGGAGGGCCCCAAAGATGATCAGGAGTCTGGAGCATCTCTCCTGTGAGGAGACTGTGGGAGCTGGGCCTGTTTAGTCAGGGAAGACTGAGAGAGAATCTCATCAATACATACAAATATCTGAAAGGCAGGTGCCAGGAGGATGTTGCCAGGCTCCTTTCAGTGGTGCCCAGAGACAGGATGAGGAGCAACGGCCGTGAACTAAAACACAAGAAGTTTCACCTCAACATGAGGAAGAACTTCTTTGCACTGAGGGTGGCAGAGCACTGGAACAGCTGCCCAGGGAGGTCATGTAGGCTCCCTCTCTGGAGACATTCAAACCCCACCTGGAAGTGTTCCCGTGTAACCTGCTCTGGGTGAACCTGCCTTGGCACGGGGTTTGACTGGATGGTCTCCAGAGGTATCTTCCAACCACAGTGATTCTGTGATGCTGGGACATAAAAATGTTCCTGTATATATGACTGTAATACAGTAGATACAAGGGCTGTATAGTTCAGTGAGCATGTAACTAAAAGACAAAGCACTAAAGCGTTTCCAGGAACATATGAAATTTTATCATTGTCAGAAATGTATAAGTTTATTGTTTGGGGTTTTTTTTTTAAGTTGTGTTAGTAGCTGAAATTATTCTGTTTGTTTTAGTTTCACTAGCCAAAACTTCTTCCTTGCATCTGTCTTAGAGTAGGGATTTTGAGCGCCTTAGTGAGTTTTAAACTCTTGTGATGAATGAAATACAGAATCAGACTGTTCGGTTCTGTAGAAGGTAATGGCTGCTGCTGTTATTGCATCAATTAAAAAGAACAAGTAAGAAAGAAGTAGGTTTTGGAACCGTCTGCTTTATGGTAGTTCTCACAGCCCAACAGAAATCTGAGAACAAGACTTGAAGGAAAACAAAGAGCTTAACAGTATTTTTTTTTCTTTTCAGGAAAACACACAGAAGCTAATTTTAGCTTCTTGATCAAATTGACCCAGTCTTTAACCCTGGCAAACGTTACCACAACACACTTCCAATAGACAATAGTTTGCATACCAGCATCACACTGGAAACAGATGTGCGTGCAGGACTGGCTTTTTTGGGAGACTCTCTGAGAATTCCACTAGAGTGAAAGCCTGAAAGTGCTTTCTTCCTAATTGGGTTATAAACTCGGTCTTTCAAACCCAGACGGAGATCTTTTCAGAGTCACTTGTTCTCTTTAAAAAATTATGTCACAGCTATGTTTTGACCAGGCTTTCAAAGTATCATTCACTTGGAGAAAAGTTGCTTGGCATGAAGCCTGATTATTATCTTGGGGGGGAAAAAAAATTGTTAACAGCTGAGCTATTCATGGGCGATGGTTGCGCAGTTTGTATATCAAAATGTTTGGAATGTGGACAATTACCTCTTTTAGTTTCTCACAAAGTCTCTTAGAGTCTATAAAGCCTGGGTTTTGTTGGGGTTTTTTATCAAAACTATGTAGATATTTTCCTGCTGTCTCTGCTTCGTATCTGCCACTCTCTCCTCCCTGCTTGCCTCATCCATTTCCTGGTTTGATCATCAAGTTTCCACTATGCTGTAGCTGTTACCAGCCTCGTCACCAACATCTCTGACCCACTGCATTATAACTACATGAAAAGTTTGGCTCTATCTATCAGGGACAGTGTAATATTAGTAATCCCTTGGAACATGCATTTTTGAAAGACAGGGCTCTCCTTTGAAAGGCCCTTCTCATTCAGATTTTTTTAGTTTCCTATAAATTGCAGAATTTATTACTTTCAAAGTATTCAATCTGGATTTTTCCTGCATAGCCTGGATAATATTTCAAGTTTCAGAGACTGAAAATTAAGAGCTTTTTTTTTTTTTTTGAGAGTAGAGAAACAATTTATTGTGAAGATAACATATCCTATCTCATTTTGCATTATATCTGATGGGCCACATCCTGAACATGGAGATAACTTTGTTCTGATCACTATTCTAGTCAGTCAGCCTAATTTATTATTTGTTTTGCAGTTGTATTGGGAACTCATTCCTGGACCCAAAGTCCATTATTTGCACTGTTAAAATTCAGTACAAAAAGACAAATACACTCAAGCAAGTTTACAAGCAAGGAATAAAAACAAAAGTAGAAGCAGGCAAATAATAAATGAAGGAGACAAAATCAAAAATCAGGGTGGCAACTACAGGACAATCATCAAAAGAATTTGTAACATGTCTGCAATAAAGGGAGTTTCCTAGATGGTCACAAAATGCTCTCTTCATCCACTGTGATCAAAGTGGAAGAAAAAGAAAAGTTCTTGTGCAGTTTGATCTAAGCATACTTTTGTTTTCTATTGCTTGTTGCTAAAATGAAAATCAAGAGTCTTGCATTTCTGTTTGTGTAAATTTGGTTCACATCTCTGCCCCAGCTCAAGCAGATAATTTAAATTTTTAAGTCACAGGTACTTTTTCTTTCTGGCACTGTTGCATTTTGTGTAGAACAGTTACATGATAGCATATATATCCATTAAGTATTTTTTTTCAAAGTCACTGTTATCTACTATGAGTGTTAATGACATATGATATCATATGACATAATAGCGCTAAGCCTGGGAGGCTCTTGAAAATCATCTTAAATTTTGTTAATATCAACAGAACAACAGAAAATATATTTTGAATTTGCAAACAGTTTTGGGGAGTTAATATTTCATGTAGTTATTATGCATAGGATATTTGCTAGAAGCAACTGATAATGCTTTAGCTTGGGTATGGATGGTGCAGCTCATAACCAGTAAGGTTGCATAGGTTACAATAGGACTGGAAGTATTTGGAGGGTTATTAGGGTACTATAGCTGTTTATTTAAATATATGTTTTAATGTAAACGCTTATTAGCATTAATTCTAAGCCTTTCAAAGCCTGAATTTTGGGAAAAGCAAGACAATCTGCATTACTTTGATAATCAGTTCTACTCTGTTCTACTATGTGTTCTACTGCTGTCTCTCATAGGTTAATTTAGCGTGCTGGTCACTTATGAATTCATGTCCTTCTCTGTGTTTGAGGATTAGTCTGCCACAGAATACAGAAAAAAGTAGCATTGAATATAACCAGTATCAAACATAACACTGATCCAGCAATGCAATGGTTAAAAACCGGAAATATATACAAACTTCAGAGGATATCACATTCAGAAAAGCTGTGTAGAGCAATCATTTTATTTAGGAAAACTCTGGGAACTGACAGCACTAAAATGCTACATCTTGACAAACACATTATCTTATTTCCAAACATGTCTTAGTTTCTATCTTAGGTAAAGGTTGACTGTAGCTGATCATTAAATTTGATCAGAAGTTTGTTTCTATTGGAAGGTCTTTTTTTAGCTTTAAGGGAAAGAATCCTAGATAGGCATTTAGTCATCCCCTGGACTCCCAGCATTTTTTAAAAGGTCAGTCAGGCTTGCATCACAGAATTGGCATGTTAGTCTTGTCTTACATCTGGAATCGTGATACGAACATTTTTATTCAGCCTCTTAAGGGTACATTGGTTAACATGAAGGTGAATTCTGCCTTGGAGACAAATGTACTGAGAAACAGGAAGTGTTTGGTACTCTGTCTTTCTTCCAGCTTTACCACAAGCATGACTTTAAACTTCCTTGCTTGTTCCTCCTCTAAAATTTGGTGTACTCATGGAGCAAGGGCTTGTTAGCATCATTGTTAACAAATTCAAGTGTGTCTGTCTCATACAACTGTCTATTTGTCCGCTCACGACCAGACTTGAACCTGCTGTAAAAGTTTGGAAGCACCCACTGGGTGGTGAAGTCATCCCTTTCAACCACGAATCTGAGGGCACCGCTGAGTGTTAGGGATGATCACTTGTGCCTGCTTGGGCTATTGGTAAATGTTGGCTTGTAAAAACTTTATCCAAAAAGGGACAGAAGAAGTCACACAGTTATGCTACAAATAAAATGTCTGTAGCAAACTTTCATTTATAATTATAAAGGTTTTTTGATATTGCTTCAATTGCCAGTGCTAGAGTAACCCATAGCTTCTCTCTGAAACACATAGCCTCTTGCAGGCTCTTCAGACAATATGCACAGAACATTATACAAATGCACTTATTTTGTGTGGAATTTAAAAGTATCTCTTGAAATATTCTGTTGATTTAAGTTTGGAAATTAAATGAGAAAAATTATTGTTTCAAGGGCATGAGAATTAGTGATTTATTCTCTCATCCCTTGAAGAAGGCCCACTTTCAGCTTGGCTCAAAAGATTTGAGCAACAAGTCATTATCCTAGGCAGCAAGGTTTTCCTTTGGTCAAGCTGTGTTGTGCATTTAGTGGCGAGAGAGAAGAAAGCAAATCTTCAAGGAAACCTATCTTGGCTGCAAAGAAGCAGGTTGTTTTTTTTCAAACCCTCTCTGTTTGAAGAAGTCCAAACATATTTGAACTAAGCAGTGAGGTGTATTCCATATAACTGATTTAGGGGACTGCTTTGGATCCTGTAACTAACTTAATTATAACTATTCAAATTATCATTACTACTTGTCAAGAAGATATTAAAAAGAATAAAAGCAGCTAATGAACTTATAAGTCATATCTTATAATTTTCCCAGGAGCAGAGTAACTCTCGCAAGAAATAGCTGCTGTGTAGTTGCTTTGACTACAAATAGCACGTGCTTTTTGTAGCACAGACTCTCCTTGTGACCGCACCCCCTAAACCTTGAAACTTTCTTGTGGTGGTCTGCTGGCCAGCTTGGTCATCTCATATATGAAAACATGTCTGCACTAGAGGCCCAGATAGCCAGCTTCTGTATTTGCAGTGGTGTAGATCGGGGCAAATGCTTCTAATTTTGGGCAATGCAGTTTACTCATTTCTCAGGGGTAGCCTACTCCTTTCCTATTTACAACAACATCTGTGCTTGCACTTAACTGCGTGTTTGAAGAGTTACTTGAATCAGAGCCAGGGCAGGTCATGCTGGAACAGTTTTCTCACATGAACTATACTAATTTATTTTTTTTCCCCCCATTAATTGCAGCTTCTCACTACTGCTCTGAAATTTGCAGTACAATTTGTATTAGTAAGGGTCTGGAAATAGCACTGAATATTTCTATGTTCAGAGAGGAAGATCTGTTCCAGCTTGTCAAATAAGTTACAGGAAATAAAACCCCAAATAAATAAAGGTTTTTACAAGCATGCATAGTCCTGAGTTCCCAGTATTTTATATCATGATTGCATTAAAAGTTTTCCCATTAGAATGCCAAAGTAACGTATAAAATATAAATTGAATACTTGCCTGGATTAATTTGAAAAATTGGTGCTGTGATAATATGTGAAACTGAGTTTCACATATTTGTGTTGCTAAAGAAAAGCTATCTTTTTTTTAAGCTCTTTTTATCTTTTTATCCATATAAGCAAGAGAAAAATTTTCCAAGTACAAGGTGAATTTTTCTAGTTATTACTTACATTTCAAATATAAAAAAATACTAAAACAGTATTTCTGGCCATCTTGCAAAAGGAACACAGGCAATGCATTCTTCTCTTTATATTATTTTCTTTGAGACAAAAACATGGCAACTGTTGAACTTGAGGATACTTTTGGGCTCTGATCCTTGAGACAGTGAATTCAAAGGATATTATGACTCATGTGATATTATTCCTGAGCATAAAATTACTCACATATGAAAGTAATGGAATGTGTTTGAAGTTTTCAGCCAGCATTTTGGTCACCCAGCAGGTGGTTAACTTGTAACCCGGAAAAACTTTGTTGGTGGTGAATGTTCTGAGGAGAATTATGAAAGATAGTAGAAAGCTCTGCACATTAATGAATTGACTAGTGATTTACCAGTGGTGTGCATCGGACAGTGCAAGATAATGTAATGCCAGAAGTGAGACAAATACCTTGTCCCATGATGTATCTTGCTCTGTGAGAAGCCCTGTCAACTTACTGGGACCATTTGCTGGGTTTAAGTCCTGCTTAAATGAATAAGAACATGGCACTGTATGTACGTTTAATGTCTCTTTGGTAAATCTCACCACTGCAAGGGAGTTATGAGGTGATTTCTACTTGCTTTGAATGTTCAAGGTTGCGGATGAAATCACTTGCATCAATTTCAGCTATAAGCTTGAGCAAGTCTATCACTTTGCAATATGTATGAATCTTTTTGGCCTGAATTCTCTGCTGTGCTCCAGTGGCAGGGGTAGCTGATGGTGGCACCTTCCTCCTGCTCTCTCTGGCCTCCTGTCTGACCTCCTGGTGAAACCAGAGGAGCAGAAGCAACCTGAATTTACATCACTGGTGTCATGTCTGTGGCAAAATGCTCAGTGGTGCAGAGTTATTTGTAAAAGAGTGCTGATGCAGCGCAGCTCATTGAGCATGTGCTTCTCTCCTCTGGCCCATGCACCAGCTGTTTCATTTTGGTCCTTGCTTTAGGCACGTGGTGAATGAACTCATATTTTAGAAACAACTTAAGTAGAAGCAGATTTGGGCATAAATCTTCTCTGGAAATATTTGCTTTAATATCAGCCCAATTTCTGCTGAGTGATGAATATTAGAGTTCTACTAAATGTACATGCAAACAGCTTGAGTACAGGCATAGACATTCCCACATCTCCGTTTCAAGCTGTGGGGAAGTATCTCCAAAGCAGCCACACTCATTTGTTATTCTAAGATTTCATTCCATAACACACCTTTTAGGAATTTGGATTCTAGGAGCTTGGCTCCGCTGCTTCTACATCTCTTTCCAACCTGAGGCTTTTCTGCCAAAGCATTTTTGGAAATAGAAGTCTGGGGGAAAAAATAGCATTCTGACAGCAGTGTAAGGTGTAGCGTGAGTAGCGACCAATTAAGCACGTATAACTGTAGCCCTTAAAATTAGTTGCTCATCTTTTGACTTCCTTATGACTTCTCACATGAGTAGAGATGACCAGGAGTCCATCTAATGTAATGCCAGCAGCCAAGCTACACTTACACCCTATGCAGCCCTTGGAGGACCATATTGGTGCTGAGCTCATGCTGTTCCAACCAGTGTTCAGCAAAACAGTTAAGCCCAAGAGTATTTTGCTGAGTTCAAGGGACCTGTATGAGACCTTTAAAGAGAAGTGCAAGCAGAAATGCTGTGCTGGGTCTGGCCCTAAATGGGTGGAGTGGGACTATGTTGCCAAATAAGTTTTAGGCTGCTCAGCTCAAAAGGCCGCAGTGATCTTATTTAAAATAGTATAAGGCCTAGTATAAATTTAGAAAAAGAGTTTTTGAGTCAGCCGTTGGAGCTTCCCACCCTCAGCAGAGAGCAGCTGTGTTTGATTGATAGGTGCACCTCCCTTCCCTTCACAACCCATATGTGTAGTGAGGGTGTGAGATTTTCCCAGTTATTCTTGCTCTTAGGTTGAAGCAGATGTGCTGCCTTGTTTCCTTCAAAGAGAGAAACATTCATTTATTTGGTCTGAAAAAAATTCAATTGCTGGGACAACAGGTCCTGTAATTCTTTTTGCAATTTATCATCTGTCTGTTCCTCCGGCTGCACAGCCCATGGCTCGCAGAGAGAAAGTGATGACAAGGCCAGCTGGCAGCAAGCACTCATTGCAGTTTAACCCAGGTGGCCACAGCGCTTAATGGACAACTCAGCTCGCAAAATGCATTGCTGGTGGTGAGGACTTCTGATTTTCATTTTTGCTTACTCAGTCAATTCTGGAATTCAGCTAATTGTCTGGTTAATGTACTGTCTTCTGCTCCGTCCTAAGACCCTGTGCCAAAAAGCGACTTAACATGAAGAAGAGGAAATGTGGGGAGCCAAAGCTGTTGGCTCCTTATATGAAAACTGTGACAAGCAGACATTAGCTGAAGTTGGATGCAGCTCCCTCCCTGCTGAACAGCAGATTAGGCCATGAATCTAAAGAATCATGTGGGGAAACATCCTTCTCTATGGGATACATGTCTTGGAGATGCCTCCTTCAGTCTTCATACAGATGCATAAGATTTCTTTTCCAGGCTACTACCAAATGTCTTCTGATAGCTAGAAGAAATGTGAGTCAATACTTAGTGGAATTTTTTTTTCAACCTTGTTTGCTTCTCTCTCCTGAGAAATCCAGAAGCTAAAGTTTTGAAAGTAGAAATAAAAATAAAAGGGAAACGAAAGTTAATTGTTTTACTTTCTTTCAGATTTTTCTCTACTGCAAAAAACTTACAAACAGAAAAGTAGTTCTTCCACAGAGATAAAATCTTGCTCCTTGGCCTCCTCAAACTCCAGTAAGAGTTTGCTTGGATAAACTGATTGACAGGGCAAATTCTGCATTAAGTGCTTCTGGCCTTTATCTTGCAGCTGCTCCAATGCAGGTTGATCTGAGGACCCTTGGGGACTCCCGTTGTGAGGATTCCTCCCTTCCAAATGTCATCAGAAGGGGACCATCACTGTTTTTAAAATAAAACAGAAGCAGCTTTGAGAAGTACTAACCAGTGTTTTGGGGGTTTTTTGCCTTGAAATTATGATAACCAGCATTACCCCAGTAAGAGAAAAAAAAACCCTGTATTTTTTAAAAATTTCTCTTCATTTAAGACACTCTTAGTACTTCCAAACCAGTTCGAATTGCAAATATTTCAGCATGTTTCTAAACTGAAAATCATTCTGGATAATGGGAGATTTGAGTATCTACTGTGTGAAATAGGGTACTCTAGATGTTTCATCCTTAGAAACTTGGTCATAATCCTCTGCACAAAAGCTTTCTCAAATGGACAAGCATATGTGAAAATGATAGAATGGGTAGGAGAAGAAATTCCAGGTTGCCAGTAAATATAGATTATTCAATAAAAGAGAGGACAGAATCAGTCTGAAGAATAAAATGAACATTTTCTTCTCACTGGATCCTCTCTCTTTTACCAGAAAACAAGTATAAGCCTTTGTGCTATGTCTGCCTGGTCTTGCCATGTACACAGAGGCTAGCTTCATTCATAGACAGCTGAAACCTCAGAGGAAAGTTTAAAGCAGTGGTGTCTAGACCACTGATATGACTCATGAATGCCCAGCCTATAACCAATTCCACCCTGTCTTCTTGGGTCTGCAAACTGCTTGAAGCTATAGCTGAAAGACGTGTGTGTACATATATGTGTTTAATTTGACATTTGTTATACAACTGTTGATTTTAGAATTGACCCTTACTTTATTACCAATCCTTTTAAATGGTGGGAGATGGTTAGTGAGAGTCTAAGCTATGAGAACAGTAGAGGAAGGAGCAGAAAGATAATAAGGAGGAAAAGCCTCAAGGGAAACAAAAGGGAAGGTGGACAAGTGGCAAAACAGAAGAGGGGAGAAAGACCTTAGGAACAGCCGTGAAAGTAGCCTTAGGGTGGTACTCAGATAGACATAATTAATTTAAAAAAAAAAAATTAAAAATTACCATGCTGACAGAAAGACTTCTGGTCTAGACTATTCCCTGGCATTAAAAAAAAAGAATAAGTCCTTCAGAAAATACTTGGTGAAAAAATAATTGTCGGTGAAACCCTTGGTAGGACAATCAGCAAGCTAGCAATCCTCCAAAGGAGTAGAAGGGCTGAACTAGGCAGAGCAATATAAAGGCGCCGAGCATTTGAGCTTGCGTCAGAGCACGATGTGGCTACTGCCATAGCTGGAGAGAAAAGGAATGGGCTAATAAAAACAGTGTGCATTTGCATACAAGGGAAACCAAGCCACCAAACTGACTGGCAGAGAAGCCAGGCCATACTCCCAAGGGAACAGCAGCTTAACCAACAGATGTTTGCTCAAATAGCAAACATGTGGAATCTTCCGGTGATGGATTTATTCAAATCCAGGTGGCCATGAGCCAGGAATACAAAAAAGAAGCAGGGTAAAAGTTATATTTATAGGTCTTTACTGGCCCAGCAGATTACACTTTTCATGAATGAGAGAGATGTCAGTTAGCAAGCTCTACAAGGCCCTGATTTCTTGAGGTCTTAGAGTGACAGGACCCAATTCATTTGGATGTGGAATAAAGCAAATTAGCTGACTAGGAGGTTGCAAAACTCTCCCCTTAGAAATGCCTTTACTGCTGCCCGTGACTCAGTTGAGATTCATGGCGTGCATGTAAGCGTAGGAAGTGTCCCAGCCCACATCAGCTATTTTTCCATGAAAAAAATGGTTTTCCATGGAATAAATCTATCGTACGTTCCACAAGATCTCTTTTATCAGGTGTTTTGTACTTTCTAGACTTCTTTAGACAACCACTGTAGCTCTTCAGGAATTCAAATGCTGTGGATCTGTTTTCAGATGACGCAAAACTCTTTAGTTCCCCCATCATGTGTGTATGAACAAGAACAGTGGTTGACATTTCACTGAGCTTTTTTATCAATGGTAGCCTTTTCCTTTTTATGCTGAGATAGTACTTTGGGACCCGTGTTTTAGTCTTGAGTCTGTGGGCACAGTATGTGTGCAACAGCAGGATGGTGTGTTCTCAGAAGATTAGGTCCAAGAGACAACAGATGAAAACAACCACCAACAAAGTATAAGGTAACACTGGAACTAAATTGCTCAAATGGAAAAAGACTGAATATATTCCATTTTCCGTTTGGAGTTCCACTATGCAAATTTATAAGAAATAGAAATCCCCTGAGAAGGACTCCTATTTATTCTACCATAAAGTTGGTTTATTTTCACTTAAAGAGCACACTGGTGGAGAGTTCAGAGTCTTATTGGGGGCCTTCAGAATTAGACAAAAGCTATATTTTGCAAATCAAACTGGCTTCTGCTTTTTGGACAGATCAGTTGTAGCTCTGAGTTAGCTCATGTTTTTCATCTGTTTGATGTATCTCTCTTTTGTCCCTTGCCTAAGATTGCAAGGTCCCAGAGGAAAAAGCTGCATTTTCAGTTGTGTGTTTGCACAGTGCTAAAAGCAGATTGGGATTCCTTTGTGTTAGGCACTACACAAATATGTAGGAAGAGAGTAGACTCTGCCCTAAAGGACTGTCAATCTGTTATAGACAGGCAAGATAAAGGATGAAAGATGGAATGGCTAGAAAGGTACCAAAGGTCAAATCATAGCAGAGCTACACACAGGACAAAGTCTCCTGACATTCAGCCTGATATTCTGCCACTGGACTACTCTGCTGCTGTGACTGCACTGGGAACACGTTTCCTATGCCTTGTTAATTTGTCAGAGGAACATGTTCACTGTTGTGAGGTGGTTATCCCCATATTTAAGAAAGGAGGAGAGTAAGCGAGAAAGCATATTTGTTTGAAAGTTTGTAGATGAAGCATAGTTTGTATGCAGGACATAGTACCATTTATTGCACTAACTGAAGTAGATCAAGATCTGCAAAAAGGCTTGTCTGTGTAAAAAACAATGTTAGGTTGTGGGTTTTTTACAGATTTAATCATTTGGCTGCATAAAAATCTGTAGCTTTTCCTGAAAAACTCTATCTTGCTTTATTTTCATTCCTCTACAGCTGTAATGATGTTAGTTGATGAAGTCTTTTATTGTGAACTAGGTTGTCAAAATATCTTTCAGCTTTCCATCATAGGTTTTGTCCGAAAGAATTGGCACATTTCATTCTGGAGAGATGTTTATTAGATACTGTCCAAGAAGTGAAATGTATATACCAAGATGTTCAGGTGCACATTTATTGCATAGCACTGAGGACATGGAGTCATTTGAACAGCAGATGCCAACTTCAGCTCTAGCAAAGAGGGGTTTAATACTGTGCAGATGGAGAAGGCAAAACTTCTCTTTTGAAAGGCTCTCTAAGAAGCATGGGAGACAATATAATTGCTGCTCTGGGAAGTTTTGCATTTCATTATTTCAATTTAATATCCAGTGAGAACCAAATACACAAACCTCAGCGCTTGGCACTGTAAATGACTTGAGCGTCTCGTCGACTGTCAAGCTGAAACTCTATTGCTATTGAACCATGTGGATATGCCTCTACTGATTTTTACCTCCATTAAGGTGTGTGAAAATGGTCACTGGCTCAGGAGCCTGGGAGCTGGTGCAATTCTAGCCTGTGAAAAGCACCCAGAATTTTGCAAGAACTGCTGTGCAATAGGCTCTGGATGTTAGTGTCACTCAGGGAGACTGAGATATGCAGTGAAGAAAAAGCTTCTCTGCCTGATTTCTGAATGCTAAAAGGAAATATTGTGATGGGTCCTGTAAGCTTGTGTTGGGAAGTTTCAAAGTATTTTGTGGTATGTTGATTAAGTGTGTAAATACATAGTAACCAAAGCATCATTATGTGTGTCTTAAAAAAAAAAAATTAGTTCCTATATTTAAGAAGAAACCAGGAACTTGTTTAATTTTCTGGGAACATTGTTCAGTGAAGCTCTTATCTTCCCTATGGACCAGTAAAATTATTGTAGAGCTGCCAAAACTCATCTTGAAAAGTAAATAGAAAATCCTGCAACTTTCACTCATACAAGTGAGATAGCCATTGCACAATGCTTCTCCAGGTTTAATTGGTCTTACTTTGAACATTAAAGGTACTTTAATCCAGAAGTGGATTTGATTTTAAATTTTTGTATACTACCAGGTACAGCTGGCATATCTATCTTCAGTAGAGAGATCTGTTGGTGTTTTTTCCATCAGTGTAAACCTCTTTTTGCTGCAGTTAATCTTTATCCATCTGTCTTTATTATTTCAGTATTGTTTCATGTAGTCCTACACTTTGCCCGAACTCTTAATTTACACATTTGGCTTGGCTGAGTCCCTTTCACCCTGCCTACAGATTTATCCCATGTCATCTCCTCATAGCAATTTATAACCTCTATAAAACGTCATGTAGAGTCACTTTTTATATGTTTCTGAGTAATGGTTAGAAAGAATTGCATAGGGAATCAAAAATCTAATGAGCTGTGCATTATTTTACTATTTATAACCAGAGAGCAGTCATTGACAATATTTGGCAATTTTACAGCTAAGAGCCCGGACTATTGTGCTTTTGAATGTAATTTATTAAGCAAATAAAACTCTTATTGGTAGCGGGTCCTGTTAAACCTGTGGCACGGCATGAGTTCCAGACCCATACAGCTGTGGAGGTTTCGTAGGACCTGCATACATCTTGCATGTCTGGACACTAATATTTTACACTTACTTCATAGTTTTATTTATTCAATTGCTTTTATGCACTTGATTGGGCTGTAACCAGCCATTTATAGTAGAAACCTTGGGTGGGGAGGGAGGGGGTAATGTGAGAAAGAAAATGCATTTATTCTGGGAAGATTTAAATCCTCATTTTATGAGGCATGGTTTTTAGAAAGTCTAAACAGCAGAGAAAATGGCCAAAATATTGGTGGCTTACAACAGCATAAAAAAATCTTAGAAAGCAGCATTGAGGGAGAAAAAAATTACTGATGCAAAATCACCCTGTGATAAGCGAGAATGAATTCAGCACTGTTCCTGAACTGATTGTGGAATTTTAATTCCTTTCTTACCCTGACTAGATTCTCCTTATAAAGTTGTTTGACTCACTAGAAGGAAGTCTTGTAACACTGTAGGGAATTAATGTATTCTCATTGCATGAGTTCATAGCTATGTGTGTAGGTAAATAAGTTTGGCTTTATTTCTTTCACAGTGATTTTTATCTAGCAGGAAAAGCTTTTCTGTTTATTTTGAGTTTTTTTAATGCTTCAATTATTGTGGTTCTTTTCGCCCTCCTGACTCATATGGATATAAATCAGGATTATTTCCTCTTCAATTAGTGAGATTATACAAATATAAAACAAGCATAACCAAAACCCACCTGCATCATACGTGTTAAAGGGGAATAAGACCAAAGGCTGCTCAGTTATTCATGTGGCTAACATGTTTGTCACTTGATTAGATCTTGCTATTTGCATAATGCCTCAACGTGAATTAAAATAACAAGGTGTTGTGCTACTTGCCTAAACATTTGCTTTGGGAAATAAAAGCAGTTATTAAAAACCTTATCTCCTCAACGTCTGTGTTAATTGATGGCAATTTAACAGAAGTGAGGAAACAAGGAGATAGTGGATATTGAAATGGCGAGGTGTGTGTTTGTATGTGTTAAAATGGATAGTTTTCTCTGGTGTGCACTACTGTCTTTGCACAGGTGGCTTTCCCATTCTTGAGAGGCCAGTTCTGTGTGGGAGAAGTACCAAAGGGACTAGAAGATGTCTTACTATTTCCAAGGGTTGTTTTTATGGGGGTAGGTTTGTGGGTTTGTTTTGGGGGGTTTTTTTGGCACCCACAATTTCAGGTTGTTTTGGAGCTTCTCCACATTCTACGATCAGGTATTGGAACATCCTCCGTTGTCTTGGCTGCTGTTATCAATTTTAGCAATATTTGCCTCAAAACGCAGTTCTGTCCAGGAGTGGTGCAGGCTCTGGGAGCACAGCTGATGGAGTCATAGAGTCATGCAATCATAGCATGTCTTGGGTGGGAAGGGGTCTTAGAGATCCTCTAGTTCCAACTCCCCTGCCATGGGCAGGAGCCTTCCACTAGACCAGGCTGTGCAGAGCCCCATCCAGTCAAGCCTTCAGCACTTTTGGGGATGGGGCACCATGCCAATATATTTGGCTCTTGAGAAACACATGGCACTCACGACGTGTCTCCTTGCTGCCGTCTAACGTGGCAGAGCATGGGTTTGCAGTGCCTGGGTTTGCAGAGCCATGATGCCTTGTCATATGGCAGATTTAGCTTTTTTAATAATCTCTGCCTTTTTTAAATTTTTGTTATTTATTTTTTTCCCCGAGACGAAAAGAAAAGCATGCCTTAGGCTGGTTCAGAAGGCACCAGTGGGTTGAAAAGTCTGTGAGAATGAGCAAACCTTCTTCCTGCATTAGTATTAACCAGGATATCCTGTTCCTTGATCATTGCCTCAAGGATGAGGGAATTTTTCTATACAGTATACCTTGGTTTGTGGCTGAGAAAAGAAGAGACTTCATCCACTTTAGGAATCTTGAAGGGGGTGGCCATGGCAGGGGGGAGGAAAAGTTAATAGGAAACAGATTTAGAAAAATATTGTATCTATTCTTCTGGGTGAATAAATCATGACTGAAACAGCTTGATAGCTGTAACCATAACCTGCTACACTGCACAGAAATAAATATTCCCTTTAGGTCACTGTCTACATACCACATCATATCTGTGTGCTTGGCAACAAGTTCCTGCCATGTGCTGTAAACAGTTGTGAGAGAGCAGGCAGGGGAAGGCAGAGCTGCGTTTTTTAAAAAAAAATAATTGGAAAAATATCATTCCTAGATGTTAGTAATGCCTCACTTAGATTTCACTGCACCATGTTTATATGCTGTGTGACTGGAATATAATTTGATTACCTGTGGAAACGTACAGTTACCATACCTGAAAGATCAGGTAGCTATGCTCTCCTCAATACCATGAGTAATTTCATACTGGACCATTTCTCTTCTCGGTTGCATTTGTTTTTCAGTACTTGCACCAGTATAAACAGCAGGAGAAAATAGCTGATGCAATGTCCTCCACATTGCCAGCTTGAATTAGGCTTGGTTTTCTACACACAGTCATTCTCACATCTCAAGGAAATACTTTCAAGTTCATTTGAAAACAAAGCTGGCAAAGGTCTGCAGACTACTTTTTTTTTATTTAAATTACTAGTTCCTGCTTATTTTCAATATTGCCCTATAAACCCAAATATCTACGCTTTGCATTTCACACCTCACAACACGCTTTTCTTCATTAACTTCTTCCCTTGCCTGCCCCAGTCCCATGTACCAAAGCTGCCACAGCAAATGTAGCACTGAACAACTTTGTTAACATGAAGTTTTCATTCAGATTTACTGACGCAAGCGTGTTGGAGAGGGGGTGCGTTGGCCATTGCCTTTACAGAGTTTCTCTAATTATTGAACTAGTACCTCTGGGGTCCAGTAAAGCTTTGCACTGTTGGTTAGTAATAAAGTAACTGAACTACTCCTTTTCAATTTTCTTTTTTTTCCCCTTTTGACTTCTTCGGTACTTTCTAAAGGGAGCCCCCACCTACTGCAGTAAATTGTAGCTGTAGCCTTGATAATACAGTACTTGGACAATAAGGTCTCAAGGGGTGCTTACTGAAAGAGATTAAACTGTAATTAAACTGCCCTATGAGTAAAAAGGAAAGGGGAAAAAAAGATTTGTGGTTTTCATAAAGCAGAAAAAAATACATTCACTGGTGTTTACAGCTCAGAGACTTCCCCCCCCCTCCACCTTGACTGCAAAACAATCTTATTTTTAGCTGGACAGGGTTTTGCACTAGAGCCATATCAATCCCACAATCCTGTTCTTTGAAATAATTGCACTGAGTTAGTCCCCAGTCAGCACTAACTGACTGAAAAGCAGGAAAGAAACATTTAACACACATGCATAGAAGTGGATGAAATTTACCATAAAAGTATGAATTTATGTAAGCAGTCTGCAGTTCTGTGTGTATACATATATTAAATGGGGCCTTAATTGAACATGCAGCTATATAATATCCTTTTGTTTAGGCTCAAAATTGTGGCGGGGAGGGGTTGAGGAGTTTTTTGTTGCCTTTTTTTTTTCTTTTTTTTTTTTGGTTAACCCCTCCACTTATCAGCTCAGCTATTAAATATTGTGGCTTTCCAGCTATCAGTCTCCGATCAGCACAGTTAGTGCATTTTACCTTCCAAGGAAGTGCACTTTGAGCCAGCTGGAGCACGAAAAATGTAGGAGCTGGAGAAAGTCATAATTGAAACAGGCGACTGCTCCAGTACAGACAGGAAATAAAAGGAAGACGGGGCCCTTCAATGTATTAAATTAGATGTTTCAAATTCAGACAGTATCAGGAAAAAGAAGACTTATGCTAGAAAAAAAAAGGTAACAGTAAGTTCATTCAGCTGAACACCCAGCCCTCCCTTCTTCCCCCCCTTAACATGTGTTTTTGCTGGAATCTTACTATAATGCACTGAAGGGTAGAAATTGCACAGGCCCCTCTGGTTGCCAAACAACAGAGTAGCAGGTCCCTGTACTAATTTTATACTGTCCATATTTTCTCCCCCTTCAGACAGTCGTTGAGTATTCTCATTCTGTAAATTAAGCATGAAATTATGTTGGGCTGAGGAAACAAGATTTCAGCTGCTCAGTAGTTAGAAAGAGAAGTATATTGTACCTATAGCAAAAACATAAATTGTATACATTTCCTGCATGTTAGTTTGAGACAGGCCTATTTCACCTCTATACGTAGTACATGCTCGTGTGCATAAATTCTATGTACATATCCTTGCAAACTAATTTCTTCCTGCCATACAGCCTCCACTTAGTATTGCTGATTTCCATGTTTTTATCATGTCTGCTGTGTTTTCTCCTTAGTCATGTGTGTATGTGTAGTGCATGATGACAAAGAATGAAGATTTTTATTAGTTCACAGATGAAAATGACCCTATTATTCATAAGTATATGAATAATATATTATTATTATACAATTATTCATAAGTGTATGAATAATATACTTACGGATCATTCCAAGCAAGTGCCACTAAAACCCTCATGTTATGCTCCTCCCTTGTGCCATCACTGAATCTGTGACATGCGTTTTACCTATGCAACTGGTTTTGGTTTGTTTGCTTTACAATTTAATGGCAAACTACTGGGTCTAATATTTGTATTCTTTCATTCTAGCCTCTAAAATGACTTAAGGGAAATAACTTTAGAGCTGGTCAAGGTTTTTGTAAATTCAAAATATAATTTTCATTTTCATGAAAAAGCATTTTTCAGTTAGTAATTGAAAATATTGTCTTCCCCCAACAACTGAAAGCTGTATATTTTAAAATATGAAACATAACGCACACTGAGGTGGCCAGAACCTATTAAAGTCTGACTAGTTGGATACATCTTGTTGTATGCCTTGAAACCTACTAAACTTAGCACTTTAGGAAAAAAGAAATCTTTGGCTCAGAACAATTAGGGTTTACAAAGCATATAAATTACAACAGGAATGCCTCTAATCACTCATTCACCTTCTAAAATGCCTCAGGGGTTTTGGATTAGAAAAGAACCATTACAAACATTAAGATGAAATATCTTAGAAGCAAATGGATATAGATAAATGTGGGTTTTTTCATCTCATAAACAATTTTGAGGTATATAGTTTGTAAACAAAAAAAGATATTTATTGGGACAACAGGAGTTTTTAAAAGTGAAACACAAACTTGATAAAGTGGAGGAGTAAAAAAATAGATGAATCATGAGATGAACTAAATTTCTTATCTATGTTATGGTTTTATGCAGCTTTTGGTTGTCTCAAAAATTCTAGAGGTGTTCAAAAGGAGAGCATTGATTTTACATATTGTCTTCTTTTGAGCTGTCTAGGTTGTTCCCCCTTTTAAAAATAAGATTCATTCCTTTTTTCTGTCTTCTGCCGGCTTAAGTGCATGTTATCCCTTTTATATGCACACAAGGGCTAATTAGATTCTATAACCAAGTAGGTAAAGCTTAGTGGAGCAACATCTTGCATCCTTCTATCTGATCCATTGGAAAGGTGTTGGAACTGTTTGACTAGATGAAATTATTTGAAAGGAGGGGTCAGTTCACTAAGCAAAGGTATGTATATAAGCAGTGTGGAAAATTCTGTATCTGGTTTCCAGATACTTGGAATATTTTCATTCTTTCTCAATTTCTTCGTACGTTTTTTAACATTTTTAAAGGCAGCACTGAAGCACCATTTTTGGGAAGGAATCTCTTGCTGCAACTGCATTGTGTTTTGTGCAAATGTCAACAGGGAGGAATCAGGTGAGTAGCACAAAGGAATGCATCTCAGACAGGACTAGAAGTTGCCTCTTGGGCTTAGAAGTTCTGGAAAGTTGCCCAGATGTGTGAGAAAACCAGAATGTTTGATTGAATGCTTACTGCTGAACCATGGGGACAAAAAGTACTGAAAGGTTGGTTCTTGGTGATAGCCATGGGCTGCAGGGTTTTTGGGAGGTGATTGCCTTCAGTGGTTTTAGGTTTTTGGTTGTGGGTTTGGTGAGGTTTTTTCCTATTTGTGAGCTAGATGGGAGATGAATAAGGTATTTTTTTTTCTGCAGCTTAATTTTACATAGGTGTGATTCTGTAAACATGCATGCTTGTAAAATTATGAAATGCAAGAGGCTTTTGTGTTACATGGCTCTGTATCTGGCAATCCCTTTTTTATCTTAAAAATTAAGGACTGCACACCAACTTGCTTTTGCTGCTAAAATTAGTATCAGAAAGCACCCCTAAAACTGGCCTTGGAAACATGTGACTGTTAAAGGAAGTATTTTTAAAGTAGGCAGTTGAGAAAATATTTCCAGGGATTCAGCACACCACTGACTCTTCGCAGGAAAGATGCAGTGTTTTTTGCCTAGGGTAAAGTGTGCTTCTGGGTGATTATTAGTGCAAAATCTGTGAATAAATGACATGTTTTCCCTTTATACTGAGAGCTGTTCTTATGTAGTGTGAAATGCAGCAATCATGTTCAGGGCTCCACCTGGCCACAGAGTAGTGAAATAGATGTATTTCTTCAGGCCCCTGCCTTGGTTTCTGAAAAGGGAACGCTCCGTTTTAATGGCATCCTTCTCAAGAATGTCTATACAAAACCGAGCCAAGGCTGGGATTTCCAAAGACTTAGAGAACGATTGTAGCTTTGTGTGGGTGTAACTAAGCTGGCTTTGAGGAAGCAAAATGTGCCTCTTGGGCAGCATAGGTTTCGGGCATAGAGTATTTCCTTGAAGAGGCAGACCTTCAATAGCTATGGCCACAAAAGGCCTGTGTAGGTGTGAGAGCGGGGAATCAATACAACTTTTTCACCTTGGATTTCTTCATTGTGCTGTGGGGTTGTGACATTTAAGTATTCTGCCATAGAGACCATTTGTGTGTGTGTGTAGTTGCAATGTACGTTGAGACTAGGGCGGTTTTCAAGTCATGCTGTAAATGGTGGGTTTAGACTTGGATTCAGAGCTGCTCCCAAACTGGGGTGCTGTACTGCTCCAGGAGTGACATGCTGGTGGGGCAGCACAGGAAATGCAAGCAAAACAGCCTGTTCAAAGCAGTGCTGGATGGCTGCTTCCATCTGGGACTGGAGATCGTACATTTAGAGAAATCCTCAGACTCATCACTTACTGACAGATGAGAGGTGTGACTTTCTGCATTGTTGACAGATGACTGACTGCAGTGGGATGATAAGATCTTGTAATCAAAGTGAGTGCTTTGATGAGATGTGCAGCCCCAGTCCACCAAAAAGGAAAGGGTCTGTGTATGGCACCCCAAGCTGCTCAGCTCAAAGGATTGGAGGATTTGCTACATTCTGTTTGCCCAATATTCCTTTAAAAAAAGTTGGGAAAGAAAATCAGGTTCAGTCTGGTTGAAGTGTTACCTTGCTTAAAAGGTTAATCTGATGAAGGTGCTCTTGAGTGCAAGCTTTTTTCCACATTGTTGGACATTGCTTTATATTCAGGATTCTGAACTTTAAAAAAATAGTCAAAAATTGGTAACGTTCTTTTCTGTCAGGGGTAAGGCATGTTTATGCCTCGTGGGTTTACGTCACTTTGAATAATTTATTTCTGCTATAGTCAGCCTGAAAGGTTTCTGCCTGATTAAGAAAAACCAGAATTTGGGCCCACAGCTTGCACAAACATTCGTGCAATTATCTAATAGTTTCTTATTTGCCTACAGCAGAAGAGTGAATCAAGAATTAATTAGCACATCAGAAGAGTCTCACTTCAGCTTCCTGTCTTTCTTTTGTATTTCATTATTATCCCCACCTTTAAAATTGGTGTTTGTAGGCATGTAACAATATGCAGCTCTGGACTGCAGAGGCTCATAGGAAATATTCCTTTATTTACTTTTCCTGTCTTGCATTTTATGTTTGACCTGTGGGTTTGGTGCCAAACTACCAGGAGTTGCGTTGCTTTGGGAAGAAACAGCAACCATGGATTTTTCTCAAGGCTTTTACCTGAAATCATAATTTCAATTTAGTATGCTGAAAGATACATGGATCTTTGGGGACATGTTGGCAAACTTGGCTTGAAATTCGTATTTGTAATGAAGCTGAAATCCAGAGGATATTTGGGAGTTCACTACAAAAGTTTCTCACAGCTCTGTGGACATATAGGCTGGTAGGTGCCAGCTGGATTGCCTGTTCTCCAGCCTCTTTTTCACAGGCACTTACAAAGCCAGTTTGGGGAGATGCTCAACAGCACATGTAGGAGCAAGGTGCTGGTAGCCAGTGAAAACCAGCCACCTGCTTGCCTCTTTACTTTAGAAAACTTCCCTCATAAATTTTGAGTCATGGTGAAGTCTTGTAAAGAAGAGCTATTAAATCAAGCGAGCTTGGATGGAAAAAGAAGGCAAAAAGCACCCCTGACTGGTTAGGGTGAAAGCACATTGTCCTGTCTGAGCTTGCTGACACAAGGAAAAACTGTGGAAAGCACCAGTCTTGGATATACAATGCATTACCAGAAGATACCCACAGCATTTCAGCTGCTCTGTGGTAAATAACACCATATAGGGGTTTTTTTCTGTGATAAACGCAACGTTGTGTTTTCTGTGCGGTTTTGCGTGTGTGTGTGCTGTTGCCAGGGTACCACTTGCATGTCATGGAGCCATGCTCTTATTTGTGCTGGGGTAATTTGTTCCAGCATCTGTCTGCCTATATACTATTAAGGACTTTGGCAATCTGAGTTTATTTCCTCTCAGGTCTCTCGTGCTCAGCTATGGTCAGTTGTGTCCTTCAAGAAACTCATACTGTGGTAGTTGGGTCATACATTCAGTCAGGTGGCACCTCGAGTAGCACCTGATTTTCAGGTACCAAGTTCTTCTTGACCAGCACACCAACTCTGATTAAGGGGAACAGCATTCCTAGAGCTGCTTCTTTTTTTTTTGTTTGTTTGGGTTTTTTTTTGTTTGGGGTTTTTGTTGTTTTCTGTGATATGTAAATAGCATTTTTTGAGAGCTCGCAGACTGATGACCTTTTGTAAAATGTCAGGCCAGTTTTGTTTCTGCAGCTGCAGTTGTAGATCTGTGTGATCTCCCATGCTTTACGTTCTTCTGTTGGTCTTCTCCACGCCTCTGAGAGGTCCCCTTTTTTCTCTCTCCTGGCCACAACATTCTCTCTGACATTGCTTTGCTCTGTTAAACCTGGCTGTGCTCACTTAAGGCACAGTTGCATTTCAGTTGGTGCTTTGAGTCGTCCCCAAATTTTTGTGGTCCTTTATTATGTATTCTTGTGTGCAAACCCCTCCTGGACTGTTAATTCTTATTGTTTCTACGTGTTGGACTATTAACAACATTGACAGTTGACCTGAAAAATGAGGAAGAGAAAAGGGTCTGTGGCAGACAGTGCTTTTTCAAGGGTAAAGTAAGTAAAAGGCACTGAGGAGCTCCAAGGTGATACCAAATGGTTTGATAACCTTCTCAAAGTTTATTTTCTTTTGTAGCTATTTCATAGGCAAAGTAAGACATCTTATTTAAAAACAATTGTTTTAAAAGCTATATAAAGGAATAGAGTTCTCCCCTACTTGAAATTATTACTCCTCTCCTCCTGAGCTATAGTGATTCTTCAGTATCTGGTTACAGTCTGCTTAAACTCAGCAGCGCTTAAATCAAAGTGATATTTAGATTCTATGAGCCAGAGTCTCCTTTCAGGCCAATAAACATCTAAAGTAACCACAGATTTACACCTAGGTAAACCCATGACTTCTAGGGGGCTATTTTGGACTTGCACCACTCTAAGTGCGAAAAGAATGTGGCAATAAATGATGACAATAAAAATGCTTTATTAAGCTGTTGTGAGTGCACTAAAGTCATAATAAGCACATCTATTTACATTAGCATCCATTAAAATGAAGCACATGCATTAGCTAATAAAAAATAAAGTTTAATGCGGATGCCAGGCTGTGACACTGTTGAACTCTTGAATTTTATCAGCTCTGTGAAGCAGGTCCCATTTAACAGAGCTTTGCCTCTCATGTTTTGGTAGTAAGCAGGAACTAACAAGTTATCTCTCCTGTTTCCCTGTTCTAAGCTGCACTTAAAAATGTTCAGTGTGTGCAAAGGCCATGATAGCAAGACCCACAGTCTTGCTGTGATGCCCTGGCACAGGAGGCCAAATGGTGCCTAACACATTCACACAACCCAGCCTGTTAATTTCTCATCTTCTTTATTTGTTATGGCCTGCACTGTCAGTGCTTGAATAATCATGATGAAACTACATGAATGAGTAAGGTGATTGGGATTTGGAATTTATTTGTTTCCCTGGATGATTTGAGTTCACACATGCATTGCCAAACCTGAATTTACTCTTCTATTTCCAGTATATGAGTTTTACTAAAGTTCTCACTTAGTATAATCACCATTTTATATCATTGCACAGTAATAACTATCTAATATACAGCAAATTATTGTAGGTCTCTTCCTCTAATGTGTTCACTGAGAGGAAACTTACCATTTTTATGGGAGAGAAATGAAGCAGCGTTTCTCAGAAAGCAAAGCGTGCAGATGACCATCTTATTATTAGAAAAGAGGAAACATCAAAAGATGCAGAGCCATTTGTATAATCATCCCAAGCTCCTGTGGTCACCCTTTCAGTAAGCCTCCTTCAGCTTTCCCACCCTTTCCCTGCATGTCTCAGCACCAGATCACTGCATGGTCTGCAGTTGCTCACTGTGCAGACCCTGGAAAAAAATGCAAAAAGAGCATCGTGCCTGACAAAAATGTCCATGCTTGTGTTCAGAGATGGGGAGAGCACTGAGCTGAGGCTGCACCTGAGTCAAAACTGGGATGCCTCGCTGCTAACTCCATGGGCGGAAGGGCTGCAGCTGGAGCTTAAATCAGCTTGCTTCAGAGAAATACAAATTTGGAACAGCACCTGGAGGTTTTGTTGTTGTTTGGGTTTGTTGTTTTGTTTGTTTGTTTTGGTTTTTATTGTTTTTACAAATAGCTGGGACAAGTGTTTTTGGTGGTTTAGCTCGTGCCTATGTATTCAGTGTGCTTCATCTAGCTGGCTACAGATGAATTTCCAGGTCTGGATTTGTCACCTTCTGATTGCTAGTCAGGGCTGTCTTCCCCACCCTCCCAGGCTGTCACTCTTTCTTGACAAGTTAAACTTCCAATGTTTTAAAAAGCGTGCCATTAATACACGTGGTTTTTTTAAACACTTGAGCTGTAATGGTTTGAAAGTTCTTGCTTTTTAAAGAGTGAGTTTGGCACAGTGGACATTATTAAATGTAGTTTCAGCTTGTGTTACAGGTATTTGATGTAGGTCTCCAGAGAAAGGCTTATAGACTGTATGAGAAATAATAAAGTTTTCCTTTAAGAAGAACATTGCAAAGAGATTAAAAATGTTAAAGTGAAAAAACACTACATACCACTTCAATACGTCTGTATATTTAGTGCACTGTCTGTATACTTATTAAGACTAAAATCAAATGTGGCATTTATTTTATAACTTTGTTTTGTTCTGAAATAAGCATCCACTAATAGTAAATTTTTAATTTCAATTATTCTTCACAACTGAATATTTTACAGGATAATTTTCCTGTCATCAGAATTTTCATTTTTTTAAATGAGATTTTAATGGGGAAAACATAATTTAAAATGTTACTATTTTTATTTTCAAAAGCCTTCATTATAAAACAGGGAGAAAGTATCTCCTTATTTTCCTACTTGTAAATATTTTATTTCCAACTATCCAAGAGTACAAAAATTACACATAGAAGAGGGATAACGACAGCTGAAGATACAAAATAAAAGTTCCCTTTTTTTTTTTTTTGCGGTGGGGAGGGAAGGTAGCAATTTTTTACTAATCAACCAGCATCTGGATTGTTTCTTTTTCCCCATTCCTGTTCAGCTGATGTACCTGTCAGTCACATAGTGTCAGGGCTGGACAGAAATGTGCCATGTGGATCTTCCAGTCCACCTCCTCCTCCTTGCACGGGAAAATACTCATTTGTATGGGAGAACCTACCACAACCTGTTGCTGCCATGGGATTTATAGAACAGCTGCACAGTCTGCCCAGGGGGGGAAAAAAAAAAGGTATTTTTCCTATGTAAAGTTGCTGGAAAGTGCAGAAGGTTTAGGGCCCTCAGCATTTTGCAAAGGATTGGATCCTTAATACAAATTCAAGAGTTATGTATTAAGCAGCAGGATAACTGGAATACAGAATAAAAAAAAAATTAAAAAAAAGATAGAGGAAGGAGAAAGAGGAGAAAAAGTCAGAAATGCTAATCTTTTAATCTCATTCTTCTTCCTGTGTGCATTTTTTCTTTTTCCCTCCTCCTTCTTGTTTTAAAAAGTGCTATCACTGCATTAAAGCACTGAGAAAATTGCTGTGCAGTCAAGCCCCCGAATTATTACCATACCACATATAGGGTTACATAAAATGAGGTGTTTTTTTCCTTAAATCCTAAAATTGTTCATTCACACAGCTCACGCATTATAATCAAATGTGAACACAGGAAAACAGTCCATGGGATCAGCCCTCAGTACGACTGTAACTCCCAGTGAGGTGGGTAGAAGTCTGGATCATAGCGTGGCAGGAGAATAGAAGCCCTTCTGTTCTGAGATGGACTTATCACATGGTTAGCAGCTGGAATTTATGTGAAGTCTTATTAAATAAAACAGCAGTAACCAGTCACCTACTGCTCCAATATACTTGAAGGTACAGTACCTGAATATTTTCAGAAGCACTTGACCTTTTTGTTGCTTCTGCATCTTTGTATTTTCTCATGCTTATACTTGACAGTTTTTGACCTCCTAGTAAACTCTTATTCCTGTTTTTATTACAACTTAGGATCATGATAATTTAAGGGTTTGAGTTATATGTTGGCAGGTTTGTTAAAAGAAGATTAAGACATGCCCAGGGAACTTCTTTTAAATGCAAAACCATTTAATGCTAGGTTTTATTTTATTAAGTTGCTTTTTATGTTCATATGTATTTATTTATACACATACGTATTTAAATATGTATGCATGCGTATATACTTTTTTTCCTAAAGAACATCTCAGGATGGTGGGTAGAACATCTGGAATAGCTGTGTAGAACAGAACTGTGAATGGAAACAATACTGTACTTACATAATAGCACAGCATATTTCATTAAAACAATTCCAGTATATTAAGAGTTGTCAAATTACAACAGTTAAAGAATTGATCTACATATGGGAGCACTTAGTACTTTGAAATATTATATTATTTTTAATTGTGTCTCATTCAGTGAAGGGATTATAATTTTGAAGGCAGTGGGTCACAGAACACTAAACCACTACACAGCCAAGAGTGAAATCCCTGGATTATCCATGTATCCCCTGGTAATTGTAATTTTGATATTTTATAGAGTTTATTAGTCTTTTATAGGAGGTGTGAAGACCAGATTGTTTACCAAAGCAGAGAAGAGAGTGGCTGTCTTTGCCCTGAAGCAGGACATTTTGCTGCAGGACCTCCAGGGGCTTTTGAGATGGATATTTCTGAGAGAAAAGTTGATTTTTTAAAAATTTTTTCTTTAATTTAATCCCAGTGGAACTAGAAACCACCTGGCCAACCCCTTCTTCATTGCCCTGCCAGAATTTCAACACAGGGATTTTTTTCTGAGACACCTTGCAGGGCTGTCAGCTGTGGAGAGTCAGGCTGCTCCAGAATGATGCCTCAAAACATGAGTGTATGTAGGCCAGCTGGAAGGGAAAATGATAATTAGAGCTGCCACCCTGGCTTGGATCATGGTATGAAAAAAAGATAGGCACATCAGACAGTTCACACAGCATCATTTGCTCGGGTGGAGGTCATCAGTGACATGTTCACAGTGGCTCACGCAGCCACATGGAGGTGCTGGTGGAGGGACAGTCTGATGTCACCTCCTGTGGGACACGGGCGGGCACAGAGGGCAGCTGACCACCTCAGCAGGTTTTCATGTGCATGCAAATGCAAAGCAACTGAGAAAAACTGTTTTTCCTACCTTAAATGTTCATTGAACTTAGTCACAGTTGATAGAGTTAAGTCCACAGGAGAGGGTAAGTTAGAGGTGAGCGAATGGAAAGTGATGAAAGACCAGAGTGGCACAAAATACTTGTTTCTTGCTCCTGGCTTCTCCTAGTTTTATCTCTGTGAGTTCTATTGAGTGAGTGGATTAAAAGTCCATCAGAAGAGTATGTCACACCTCAGTTAAAAAGCTGGTTAAATTCCTAGACAGGATGCCCAGCCCGGGGCCAGGATTTTCCCTGAAGGAGCCAGTTGACACGCACATACTTTCACTCTGTCTCACTTTTGCTATAAATGGGCCAGGTCTCTCCAAGCTATGCCGAGGAAAGTTGAAGAAAGTCTCGGAAAGCAATTTGTCCTTTATGTTGTCAGATTTCAAGGCAGCAGAGTTGGTAAAAGCATATTGTTTGCAACCTGGACTGGGCTCGCAGCAGGCAGCTCTGATAAGCTGTGCCTGCCCTGAAGAGAATGTTATCTAAACAGCAAGCAGTTTATTTCTCTGTAAATAAGGAAAGAGATTGATACAGACCTGTTGAAGTAAATGACTATTGTTAAAATTAATGGTTTTCCCCTTAGTGGAAGGCTGAACATCCATTTTCGGGTATGGCACATTAAATTGCATGTGAAGTGTAAGTTAGTATGTCGCAGCCTACATCGCTCCCTCTTGGCATGCCTGGGTCATTCAGCTGGTTCATGGCATGGCTGGAGAACTCGTGCCTTCCTTTTCCTGTCCATTCCAGATTTTTCAATAGAGACCATGTGCTAGCCGCATCTCAGATGTTACAATATCCTATTTATTATAGAAACCGTTTAAAGATACTGTTTTGAAAAAGAAGAAAAGAGCCCTGATCTTTTCTCACTGAAAACTTAAGCCTAGGCTTCAGAAGATTTTTCTCTTGCTGCCACTCTCTTCTTCATGGCTAATTAATTTTTCTCTGTCCTACATGTTCTCAGTTTTTGCGTGGCACATCCAAGCTGGAGTAGGTCACCATTTTGTTAAGTTCTGTGAATATTAACCTTATGAGGAACAGCAGAAAAGATTACTTCATTGTAAACTGTATATTAAAAACTTAAAAGTCTCAAGTGATCACTTAAACTGCTAATTAATATTTCTTCTTGTAAGTCTCTCTTTAATCAGGGAGTTTGCCTATTAATGTTAATTTTGGTTCTTCCTCTGAAATGTGATAGTTCATACTCCTTCCTTCTTCTTCTCCCAGTTACCATGGCCCCCAGACCCATAAGATGCCACAAAATATCAGAAAACTTGGTTTCAGGAGTTTCTTTCTGCAGCAAATCACATTCAAGTTTATTCTCCTCACTTCTCTCAACCATGGCAAGGCAAACACTCTGTTCTCAGTCACACTTGTCCACTCTGGCTTCCTCAGTCACACAGGGATCAGGGAAGGCAGGCTGGGAAAATGAAGAGGTACATGGGTGTATGGTTTTAAGGGTCAGAATGAGAAGGGAAACCTATTATGTCACACGCACCTAGGGCCAGCAGTGATGCCAAATAGTAACCTGCGATGCCCGAGCTAAATTGGGATGCTGTTCCAGATGTGTCTCTTCATTCATATGTCTGGTTTTCATATGATAAAGCTTTAGAGAGATGTCAGGGTACATTTGCGGTCTGTGGTGGCGTTGACTGAGAATTCTCACAGTTGACTGCAGCCTGCAGTTGACTTTTTGGTTTCACATAAGGGGTGTGAGGGTGTCGTTGAGAATCATTTGAGTCAGGCATACATCTCTCGTCTGTCATTGTATCATGGTTTTGTTGGTAGTTTAGTGTAACAACAGCATCCAAACTGTTCACAAAGAAAAAGAGCAAAAGTGTAAAAGACTGGTATTGATTCTAAAAACAGTCTGAATGTTACTTTGACTTCAGCCCTTTCTAATAAATACAGCGTGGTTTTTGTTTAGGAATCTGTTTTTAAGTTTGCTTTTAATCATACAGACTGTGAACCTTCAGTTATTCTTCAATAACACAACTTCTGCTTGCAAAACTATTCTTCCCAGGAGAAAAAAAAATCAATTGCATAAGTTACAGTACAAAACTATATTTTTTAAAGCTGATTTCTCATTTTCTTGCACATGAACTGATCAGTTCTTAGCTCCTTGTTCTAGATTCCTTCCAGTAAGTTTACTTTTGGGCTCAGGTTAATTACTGTAATGTCCTTTTTGACATCTCAACTTGAGCATTCGAGAATGTTTGCCTTTACTGAAATGTAAATCAGATGACACAATTAAAAAGATTAAAAAACAAACAAAAAAACCCAACCAAACAAAAAATCCCAAGCTTCTACCACCATTAGTATCACAGTGAAGACAAGCTGCATTAAAGTAATTATTGGGAAGGCCTTTTCTGAGCCTGCTACTTAAGAAAAAAAACCCTTTTACCTTTCCATCATTCTGCAAAGTCTTCTCTAAAAATACACTAAGCAATTGTCTTTTGCAGCATAATCAGCAAACCCCCAAATTTCAGACTATTTAAAGTTACGTCTAGTGAGTTATGAGTGATCTTCAGAATTTTGTCGGCTTACAGAGTAGACTTACCCATTTCTTTATTGATAAAGATCTATTTGATTTTTCTTTATTCCCATCTTTCAAACTATGTAAGTTATTTGAGGATGGGGTAAAGTTAGGAATTTATTTCTGTTGTGCAGAAAGTCTTGTCTTTCTTCCTTTTATATTGGCTGTTACTGAATATGTGTTTGTCATCAATATCTCACTAAGTTACTCATTTGAGTTGGATTTTGTTTACAACAGATCATTTTCATCTTCCATTCTTAGTTAAATGGTAGGTGTTCTTCTCTATTTAAAACATTCAGTGGTTCATTTTCTTCCTTACCTGTCCTTGTAGTAGGTATCTGGTTTGCTATCACTTCCCTTACTCTGTAGGGGTTTTTCCCACACAATCTCTAATGAATCTTTTTAAAGACACCTTCAGGGGTTTGGATTTATTTTTTTCTGATAAAATAAAAAAGGTTTTAGACATTTGGACTTGATGAGATTTCCTTCTGTGGAAGGGATCTTGTGGCCATCTGTTGAGAAGAAGCAAAGAGCTCAGATTGATGATGCTTGTGCTGTGCAAGCAGAATGACATTAGCCAGTGGCTCCTTTGCAACATCTGTACCATGCAGAGAATTTGTTGAGCCAGGAATCAACACCAATCAAAATACCAGCACTCAGAGGCACCTCTTGTGGCCCCAGATCCCTATTGCAGAGGCCTTTGGCATAAAGAGCATGCACTTTAAGTTACACAGATAGTAAGTAAGGTGTAAGGAGGCAAAATCTAGTAATTCCAAAAAATAAATAGTGAAACCAGGTATTACATTTGTCCCTGAGAGAACCAGAAAAATCTATGGTTTTGCAAGCTTCCTGCACATCCCACTTCTCCAGGACAGTGGCCTTTTTAGAAGAGGCTGGGAGGTAGCATGGCTGTTTTAAAGGGAGTTGCACCAAATCAGAACCACCAACTCTCTCTTTGTTTCAATCACTGCTGGTCTCTTTTGGGGCTAAGCTATTTGTCTCACTACTGCAGGAAAGTTTGCTTTATAATTTGTGGAGTTGGGCTAATGCACCAGTTGACTTCACACCTAGTTTTCTTTTCATTCAGCAGCAGCAGTTCTTTCAAGAGATATATGTAATCATAACTGCACTTTCCATTCTTACCTGGTGGATGTTACATGGTAGTGATGCAGAGCTGCTCTTGGAGACTTGGTTGTGTTGTATAAGTAGCCTCAGAACAAGAATCCTCTGTGGGACTTTAATAGAATGAAACCAAATGGTGCTTTCCAGAGGGCTCTGTGCTGTTTTGGAGTAGTAATCAGTTCCTGTAATTTATGAGAATTCAGGCCCATGTTTAACAGTTAGCACAGTTCATGAAAATTTGAAATATCCAGCATGTCTCATCACAACTAGTTTCAGCAACAAGTTTTGTCTGGGGATGCTTTGGTAGGATAGCCCAAATAGCAACACGAGTGCCTCATATGAAGGTGGGAAGGAAGAAAGTGCCCTGCCCTGAACTTTTGGGTCTCCATGAAACTTGCACTCTATCTCTGTACAAGATGTTTCTCAGAGTGCCAGCACCCAAGTGTGGGACAGAGACAAAAAACATGTTTGCATGGAATCTGAAAACATCATGGGATTTATACCTTAAAATGTGTCTCTGTAAACTCAGCTTGCAGTGGTCTGGGTTTGTTTTGTTTTTACTGCTACAAGGAGTTTTAAATAACAAAAACACAAAGGCAGAAAATTTTCAAGGAAGATAAATAACTTTGAGAGTAAAATGAGAGCCATTTCTGAACTGTGGAACGTTTGAGGGGTATGATCCCTGCAGAAGCTAAATGCAATGAAACAGAAAATACATCATATTTGAAATAAGAGCTAACTTATCCCTACACTGGAAGAGATCTCAATAATGTTTTAAGCCTTGGAGACTTCAATTACTTTCAGAAATCTCTCATCACTGCCGGATGGTCTTTTGTCATACAGGAAAATCATGAGGGGTTTGGCAGCTGAAGGAAAAGGATGCCTTCTGCTTCTGTCAGCCTGCGTGCAATGATTCATCTTGTCTGAGGGAAAGGAAAACCAAAGCAGTAGGGTTCTAGTCAGAAATTAGTCACGGTGAGACGGTGTTTGATCGGTGGCCCAGCATTGGGATTTTTCTGTTTTGTTTTCTTACCCGAAGTCATGTGACTTACTCTCCATCTTCATTGTTCCTACCAGGGGGTGTTTTGAGCAGGACAATTGGGCTGTTATTAGGTTGATTAGTTTTAATCCTTTACCTTGTAGATTTGAAACTCCTGTTTGGCATCAAAAGTGCTCTTCCTGCAGCTGATGATGTTGACAAAGAGGTAGCAATATTCCTATGAAATAAATTAGAGATGAGAATCAACTGCAAGCCCCTCTCATGATCTGGTGATTCACCTTTTCCCAGCTTACATGATGAATATAAATGAAGTATAAGAGTGTGATATGCCAGCTGGAGAGGAAAAATGAATTTACTAGTGCATTGTAGTCATTATAGCTGGAATTTTTTGCAGAGATAGATTTTTGCTAAAATACAGGATTACAAGTTTGAAGATTAACAGTCATGTAGTAACTAAGTGAAAAATCCTATCTGAAAGGCACAGGGCAGTAATGGCTTACACTGTTGCAGCTAAACTGGACAATGTCCCTAACTGTATATTAATGCAGTGATCAAGTCCCCTTGATGGTGATATACTTTCATATAATAATTTTTTTGGCAGGCTATTGTATTCTAATGTATTCTGTTGATAGTGTCATAGAGATCTAGACTTACTTATTCCCGCCTTTTCCAAGATCCTTATTCACACAGAGGCTGAGGAGAAGGAGCAGGCAAGGTCATCCTGTGCTGCTATGGAAGAGGCATTTTGCCGCACTGGGAAAGGCTCATATTGAGTTGTGAGTTTATTGCAGAAGATTTCCAGTGTCCTTTTCATCTCACTTGAGTGAAAAATTTTCTAAATAAGCCTTTTTGCTCTGTCATACTTTTAAGACATGAATAGTCATGTTGAGAGCACTTTATCAGAGCTCCGCTGTTCATGGGTATGTGTTTCTTATTGTTCATTCATCTGATTCTACAAGGAGATGGACATTTCAAATGCTCTGGAAATATTTTTTGCACACCACAGGTGTGCTTTCTAGGGGTTTGGACACTAGCTGTCTGTCAGGTAGATTTCTGCAGAAGACAGTTTCTAAGCACGTTGCTCCCTCTAAGCACTGCACATGTTGATGTGCCTTCATTGAGTGATTGAGGTTGGAAAGGAACTCCAAGATCATCAAGTCCAACCTTCAACCTAATACCACCATGAACACTGAACCATACCACAAAGTGCCACATCCACTCATTTTTTGAACACTTCTAGGAATGGTGACTCTACCACATTCCTGGGAAGCCTGTTCCAATGCCTGACCACTCTTTCAGTGGAGAAATTTTTCCTAAAATCCAGCCTGAACCTCCCCTGGTGCAACTTGAGGCCGTTTTCTCTCATCCTGTCACTTGTTACCTGGGAGAAGACTAACTCTCACCTTGCTACAACCTCCTTTCAGGTAACTACAGAGAATGATAAGGTCTCCTCTGAGCCTCCTTTTCTCCAGACTAAACACTCAGTGGAGAGAACAGTGACTGACACCTAGCTGGACTGTAACCCTAAAGAGGGCTCGGTTATGCTTTCCCCTCAAAAATGCCATTTTTCCAACCCAAACCCCATGATGTGTAGAGGAGGAAAGGAGTACCTTTGTCTTTTGTGGGACACAAGAAATAGGGAGAAAACCAAAGTAAGGAACAAGCATTTCAAGAATCATAGCACCCAAAAGCAATGCAAAGCAAGGTAACCAGGCTAGCCACGTGCACAGAAGTTCCAAAAGATTTTATGGAAAAAATTCAGTTCTTTAAAAATCCTGTGAGCCACAGTGGCCCTTTGCAGTAACAGCCTGAATGGTGTTTCCCTTTCGCTTGGATTTAGAAACACAAATGTCAAACCTGGTTTTCTTTATTTGTGTAGCAATGGAAGAAAGTTCACTCAGGAGACAGAAGAAATAATGAGTCTGGGATATGAGGCACAGACAAGGGCTATAATGGAAATTAATTGTGTAGCATGTTAAATAATATTACTTTAATCCTGCAGCTTTGGGCAGTGGAGCTGAATTTCTATTTTATGGTATGTTTTACAAACTAAAATATTTCAGGGCTTGAAAACTGCTCAGCTCTAGTAGTTCAGCTCAGGAAATATGTTTCCTTGCTATCAAACGCAGCAGTCTGTACTCTGCATTATTAGCTATGGCATGGTGCATGCAGACAGTTCTCCTTGTTTGCTATCTCTGCTGAACCTTTCACATCAGCTCATTTATCTTTCAGGTGTTATAATAATTGACCCTCAATCAGTATTCCATTATCCTAAACAGGCAATTATCCACATTGTCACTTTTGCATTTGCTCTTTTGACCCAGAGGTCAGGGAGGCCTAGTGTAACTGAATCCAACAAAATTATTCCCTTACCTGTCATATAAATAGTCATCCTAACAAAATGAGACCCATGGGGGCATTTGCTGAGGTGTTGAGAAGGCCAGTCTAACTCATTCCTTTATTCTGCTCTTTAAGGAATGCAGTACTGTTTTGGCACTCTATCAAAATAAAACAAAGTTCCATTTTTTAGCCTTCTTTTTTCCCCCCCTTTTTTTAAGTGAGCACCCCTGCACTTACAAATGCTTCTTTGTGGCCTACTTTATTGAAATTTCCATTCAGCTCTTCCATCTGTTAGCTGTGTTTACCACTATTCCTGGGGAAAGAATTCTGTGTTTCACCTTCATTCGGGGGTGTAAGGTCATAAAACTGTCTGGATTATTTCAGCTATATTTATACCTAAGTTAATATTCCTTCTTTAACAGGTTTAAAGCTTTTAATTCCCCAGTTCGTTATTCATAGTGAGTGAACTGAAGTGAACGAAGTTTTTGTTTTATAAAGAGGAAAGCTTTTGGTATTCAAAAAGTGTTCTGTAAATGTGGATTGTAACCCTCTTCACCCCAGCTCCCCAGTTCTGATCAGAGTCATGTTTTGCTCGCTCCTTCCCTCTACTCTTACAGCCACCAAATGCCATGTTTTATTTAACCAACTTCTGTGAATAGTTTGTGTGGATACACACTAGGGTTATATTTACAAATATGCTTGTTGTGTGTGTCTTGCAGAAGCTGACAGTGTGGAAGTATTAGTGTCAGGCTATCATGAAGCCTTTGGTATGCAACTGTATCCCAGGAAGTGAAGATTATTCCAGTTACATTGGAGGGAAACTACATTTGAGAGTGGTGGAGGGATTTTCCTGAGGTTGGAGGTGGCAAAGGAGGGAAGCAAACCTTGCTTTTCCCAGCGGTGTCCAAACTGCAGCAGCACGTGGTGCAATGCATGAGCCAAATGTGCCATGACTCCCTCCTAGCTGCTCTGCTTAGATGTCTGAGTTCTGAAATCCAGGATTCTTGAAGCAGAGATGGTAGGGGAGGGAAAGAGCCTTACTCTGATGTAGGACTTCAGTATATTTGCATTTAGCTGCTGTGTCCCAGCCTAGCTCCTATGCCATCTTTTCTGTTTTGCTAGAAGGAGATAGTCAGCACCTTGAAACACTGTCCTGGCGCCTCTCCAGCAAGAATCTGGGAGTTGAAGTGCAAACACAAATGCAATTTATTTTTTCTTTGTTGAAATGTTCATATTTTCCCAGTGGCAGCAAGACTCAATAGCTGAAATAATGTTATTGAGAGAAAAGAGCAGAGTCCCAGTGTGAATACTCTGCACACAGGCCCTTAAGCTTAAGCCAGCAAATGTCTGGGCAATATGTAACTTACTCTTTATTTTTGAGGGGAAAAAAAAAAACCACAAGAAACCTCAGGTTACTTTGGGCCTTTCTCTCCCTGCTTGTTTTTGAAAACAATTGCTCTTGCATCTGTGACTGTATTGCTTTATAGCAACAAACATTTCCCACACAAGAAGTTGGAGTTGTACTTTCTTTGTCGTCTGTGTAACATCCTTTCCTGATACCTTCAGTGGAGGCAGTGCTTTGTTTTCCAGTAGGTGCAGAAATCTGATTTGTGAATAAGAGGACAGGATATGCTCTACAGTATGTGCAGACCAAAAGAAAGTGTAAGGCGCTGAGATGTTACATGTTGTGGGAAAAATAATGGTGTCTCTACTGTTCCAAAAAAAGCAAAACAAAAAACAAATGAACAAACAAAAAAAACCCAAACCCAACAACAAAAACTAACAAACAAAAGAAACCAAAACAACAATAAAAACAAAAACTCAAACAAACAAAACCCAAAACAAACAAAACCAAAAAACCACCAAAACATTTCTCAGGCCCCAGGGTAACTGTGGAAGTCATCCTAGCAGCATATCAACATCCATACTTGTCCTAAGGAACAGCTATCTTAAATTTTACCCACACTTTAATTTTCAGGCAATTGGCAGGAGCTTAAAAGCATAAAAAAAGATTTAGGCCAAGAAAGCTTGTTCGGAAAAAAAAAAAAAGCCAACTTGACAAAACAAATTATGACCAGGAATGTATTTCAGACAGAAAACTGTTTCAAGGTGAAAAGCAAACCTAATTGTGAGAAGGCTTAGCTAAAAATCAATAAGCAATTAAGAAATTTGTCTCAAAATATGCCATTTGTCCATTTTCTTCTGAAGTAGACAATGTCAGAATGACATTACTGGTTTTTGGGAAAAAAGTAGGCTTGAATTTATTGTGGCACTTTTTGATGTCTATACTGCAATTTTTGGAGTCCCAAAGAAGAAAGTCCCCATGGGGGGGAAATGGGGCCCTACTTCTCCTCCCCATCCACTCTCACTGACAGTGGTAAGCTGAAGCTGGCCCTTGAGTGGCTGGTTTTACACCAGAAATCATATTTCATTGATGAAGGGAGTATTTTAATGCTCACTGAGACCCTTGCAATGACAGCTGACACCCAGATCTCTGTGCCATATCTGTACTCATTGATGTCTGAAGGCAGCAGGCAAACCTTTGAAGATCCTGTTCAGAATCCCACGGGATGTCAGGCTCCTGCTCATCAGCCAGACAGTTTAGCCCCATTCCCAGCCTTTTTCATATTAAGGCATATTAGCTTTTACTCTGGCTTTCCTGTTTTTGAAGTGTTAGGATAGTAAAATCTTCCAGAAGTGTCCTCAACACACAATTGAAGATTGTTGTTTACTAGCTGTCTCCTTCTGGCTGAGAAGGGTTAGGGTCTCAACTCACCAGCAACTATTCTGAATGACAGTAATCGAATAGTAGATAATGCTGGGCTAGATCTCAAATAACTTGCCCAGAAGTTTGTCTTTAGAAAGAAAAAGTATATTGAGCTAATTTTGTTTCTACACCAGTCAACATTTTTCCTTTCATTCTAAAGCAGATTCTGTAGGGTTAGTACAGGCTTTTGTGTGACTGTGTTGCTTTGGGAACGGACTGGTGTACCAGCCCTGAAGTTTCTCTCTGGACTCAGCCCCGATCTATTGACTGACTTTGAAGACTGTCCTCTGCTTTTTCTTTCTCTCATTTTTACCATTAGTCATCATCATGGCTAGGTTTCACGAACAAAGATTTGCAAGGGCTCTATCCACGCTTGCTACAAGCACGTTGGTGGCTAAAAAGGCCAATACGAGATAGGCAAGTCCAATCACAAAAGGCATAGCAGAAAGTCTCCATCGGCACTACTGGCGAGGCACAGTTCTTCCTATGTTGTCTTTTATCTTCAAGACTGATCCTGTGTGTGTTCTCAAAGGAAGCAGCAGCGTTACGGATGGTGTGTCTCCATTTTTCCCAATTGGAGGCCAGAGTGGACCATTGATGGTGGTCAGTATGGCCAAGGCTGAGGTGTTGTTTCAGGGAGTCCTTGTATCTCCTCTTTGGGGCTTCTCTCTTGCGGCAGCCGGTGGCGAGTTCACCGTAGAGCACAATCTTAGGGGTGCGGTGATCCTCCATCCTGGAGACGTGCCCTGTCCAGTACAGCTGCGTTTTCAGCAGCATGGCCTCGATACTGGTGATCTCTGCCTGTTCAAGGACAGACACATTTGTCACGTAATCAGACCAGTGGATGTTTAGGATTGTATGGAGGCAGCGCTGATGGAAGTGTTCGAGGAGTCACAGGTGGTGGCGGTAGATGACCCATGATTCAGATCCCTATAGAAGAGTAGACAGTACAATGGCTCTGTAGACACTAATCTTTGTACTTTTCTTCAGGTATTTATTGTGCCAGACTCTTTTATGGAGTTTTCCAAAAGCACTGTATGCCTTTGCTAACCTGTTGTCTATCCCTTTGTCAATCTTACCATCTGAGGAAATGATGCTTCCCAGATAGCTGAACTTCTGGACTGATTTAAACTCTGATCCACCTATGGTGATGTGGGGATGATGGAAAACTTCCTGAGGTGCAGGTTGATAGAGAACTTCTGTCTTCTTCAAGCTGACTTCCAGCCCAAAGAACTCAGCAGCCTCTGCAAAGCAGGATGTTAAGCACTGCGGAGCTGCTTCTGTGTGAGCAACGAGGGCGGCATCGTCAGCAAAAAGCAGCCCACGCACAACCATCAGTAAAATAATAACAAATACTGCTTTTTCTTGAGCTGTTTCTGGAGACACTGAGGAAAACCACTACAGAAATTGAGGACATTTTTATATTCCTTATTACAGCTAGACATGCATATGAACTTGAATAGAGAGAGGTAATGATACCAGAAATGTTGACTGGGGGAACTGAGACTGTCCCCAGTGTTTTGATACCAAATTTGATGAATGCATAAAAATTGAAATAGCTTTCCACAATACTTATTGCACTCTAACTCTAACTTTAATACTTTACCTATCACAATGTCTTTCACCCTGGGCTTTAAAAAAAAAAAAATTACACATATGCTACCAAGATACAATTTCTTCTTGTACAGCAATATGCTGAGTTAGTGAAGTTATTCTCTGCATATGTGAGTGTAATGGAGGGGAAGAGTCAAGACTTAGGTTTTTTGCAGTTTTTCATATCTGCATTTTGTATGTGAGAGGCCATTTTCGTCCACACAGTTGTATAATGGCAACAAAAGCTGTATATATTGCCTCTCGTGCACAATAGACAAATTTTGCAACTCCATATTTGCCCTTATGGGGGACTCTCATACGCTCACTGTCTACTTTAACAGCACAGAGAGTGATTTTTGTAGTAGTTCATCTTACAAAGTGCAAGACCTGTCAGCAGCTTTGAAGTCATGGCCTGCATATTTTATGAAACTTTCTCCCACCCTTCCACTCTCTTCCTCTTAGTTGATCTTTTTTTGTACTTTGCATCAACTTGCTGTGTGTCCTTTAGGAGTATGGAAGAGCATCGGGGTGGTGTGTATTGAAGCAAAGAGGTAGGGCAAAGAATGCAGGTTCCACTCAGTAATATACAAGTAGCAAAACAAGAAGTTACATGAGATAAAGCAGTGTATCCCTTTGTTATAAATGCAGAGTAGCATGCACATAATAAAATTTAAAATAAAGAAAACCAATACAATGCACCAAAACACTGTGCACACACACACACAGAGCTCTTCCCTTGGAGAGAGGATGAGAGGGAGAGTGGAGAAACCACAAATGAGGGAGGTTAGTCATGTTGCTTAATGAACTACTGGAAGCTTTTCAGATACTGTGGTGATGAGGGAAATGTACATAGAACAGTATAATGTTCCTCAGCTGATATTATCTTGGAGTTCAAAAGAAGCAGCAGCAGCAACACAATAAAGCAGCTCTCTGGTATGTTATTAAAAGGTATCTTGAGCTTTCCTGCTTGACAGATATTTCTTGTTTTAAGTTACACTTCTACTTCCATTATTTAGACGCAAGACAACAAAGCAATAATTGAGCTACTGACTAGTTAACAAAATACACATATGCAAACAACTTATTTTGCAGTAGAGACAGACAAAATCTCAAAAATTACAGTATTCTCTGTGTAATCTCTATTTTTAATTTCTTTTTTCATTCCCCACCATTTTTTTCATTTGTTCAATGAGCAATCAGCCATCTCATATTGCAAGGGCACAACAGGAATGAAAATCTGTACTGTTACTTTAAGATGCTAAGAAAGAAAATTATAGCATTTACTTTTTCCTCTCAGTGTAACAGATTTTTTTGTGTGTCTGTGTTTTGCATCATGCTGACTAAGCTAATGGGAATAATTCATGTCATCTCAGAAGTAGTTGTTCTAGTTTGCTGTTTTATACCATCTCATGTTGGTTATATTGCCCGTAAGCTTGCCTCAGCAACATCAGCCCTCTGATTTCTGGACGAAGCCTCATTTGTATCTAAATTTACTGTCTCTCTGCAGAGTGCCTCATTATGTAAAAGAAGTATGAAATTCTGGGCAAAACTGTCCTTGCAGAGGACAAAGGTTCATGGTTGCTGGTAGCTGGATGTTAGTATTGGAGACATGGTCTTCATGAAGAGCACACAAAGTGGCACTGGAAAATCATGGCATATAATCCCTTCTTCTCTAAAACCACGCTGAATTTTCGGAAAAGTTTTGATATCTAGGCTTTGCTATTGCAACATATTCGTGTTTTGCATTGATACATGTAATTAAAGATATGTATGAATCACATTTCCTGTTATGAAAAAACTTGGAAACTAGATGAGGTGTGAGCTGAATTTTAAGGCATGGCAGTCGTATTACACAAGGCTATCAATAGAGAGTGAAATATATGTGATGCAGGCAGAACTGTGAGGAGGATGTGGATAAGTGTGGCTGCAGGAGTGGACGGCACAGTAGGGAACTACACACAGTGGGTCCTGTGTACTCTGATGCCTGAGGAATCCAACTCTGAGTTGGCTCATATGCTTCAGAGTCCCTTGGTGCCTTGTGACTAAAATCAGCAGAGGTTTTTAAAAATTTACTCTCTTATTTTGAAGCATGCATTAGTGAACTTGTGTGAGATCATCAGCTATTTTATGGAGCTAAGTTTGAGAGTAACTCAAGAGACAAGAAAATATCTGTTTCTACGATCTGCTTTTATTTGTGATTCATCTCTGACTTTCCACTCTCACACTCTCCATGCTAGCTTGCCAATTATTTAACCCAGGTGCTGCATGACAAGGGTCTGTTACCTGTTTATTCATTACAAGTGTGATGACTTCCCATAGTCAGGCACTGAGGTTTAGGTCTCTTCCAGGACACTGCTTCTCTGATGACACACAGCTTCAAGGCTGATGCTCTGCAGGAGCCCTCACTCAAATAGTGGGATAACAGAAATCTGGCAGAGGCTTCTATGCAAAATAAATTACTTCTGTTATCACCAAACTCTTTCTTTGCATATTCCTGCCTTTCCTGCACCTTGGATTTGGTAGTTACCTGCGTTAATTGTATTAGATCTGTTACATTATGTTAGCTAATTTTTTTCCTGTAACCCACCTCTGGCTACTTTTACTGGAGAAAAAGCATTGTGTGTGATCTTTTTACCCCTCCATTCTCCTGCTCAGAAATATATCCCAATTTAAACATTAGAGAAATCAAACATTAACATGGGAGTTAATGTTTTAAAATAATGATCTCCTGCCGGAAGCCTGTTGGTCCTGACATGCTGCCAACTACAAAATCTAAATGAAGTTAGAAACCAGAAGAAAATAAACTTACTTTATTTTCATTCTCTACTAACATCTTTTGGGCTATCTGAAAACTTGATCACTTTATTTTATGTGGTACTGAGTTCTTTCAGTAATGGATTGCAGGTGCCACATTTCTACTAAACAATATTTAGGCTACTTAGTTTTACTGTTTGGTTTAATTTCTTGAGTGAGTGATTTCATCGGGTCATCAAAGTTTCTAATTCCCATTCTTGCACACAACAGTGAAGGGAATTGAGACCACTGAATATGAACTTCGGAGAAGTGGTACGTATTGCAAATACATGTAAAAGAAAAGTTAGCACCAAAATATTTAAAATATACTCATGTGCCCATGAATGACAAATAATTGCAGTGATAACTTTTAGGGAATTGAAGAGCCACTCTATTTCCATATTAACATGTAGATTGCAGTTGCTGTTATCATCATGTAGAATATAATATTCAAATGTGAATTAGAGGGCTTGTGGTAAAGCAAACCTGGGAATTAGCAGCAGATAATTCCACGGCATGCAGTACCCCAGAGTCTGACCACCATGTAGACATGAATGATGACCCTGAGCACAATTTTTAAAACGGAGTGGGTGACATTTGGCCTTTGGAGCAGAACTTGGACAGCCTGTAGTATGTAGTGGTATACATAGCACAGCAGTGGCTTGTTTTATTCTGGAGAACACTTTATAGTGATGTAAGAGGCAATAAGCAGGATTATGCATGCGACTGGGAAACATTACTGTGAATTTTAATTTTGGGTTTACTTGGCCTTTGGCACATGATTTCATTTCCCATAGACAATCTAAACTCACTATAAAGACTACCATGGGACCTGGATGCATTCACTAATGTAGGGTGCGGCAATTTCCTGTCTGTCTGATTTCAAATTATGATTAGTATCTAGTTCTCTTATGGAGGTTACTTCACTGATCATTATTTAGAAGGTATTTTTAAAAGAAATTTGTTAAGAGACTTAATACTGTATGTACCTAGAAAAGTTACCACCAAACCTTTTAAAATACATTCATGTGTCCATGAAGACATTGCCCTGAAATGCCACAAGTAATTGCAATAAAAACACATGATTATTTTATCTATAACAGTCTTTCTGTATCTTCTCCTAGAACTAATTCACAAGGAAAACAGTTTGCTTTTTGTAGCATGAATTGCTATTTGTGAGGCTTGACAGGTGTGAGATTTTTTACAATGGATTTGGATAATATTAAATAAATTAAAAGCATTTACCATCTTCTTTATGGATGATGACATATGTCTTAAATAGCTAATGCATAGAGAATATGAAAAATTTAAAGTATTATTTCATATTCAAATGATCTGAATAGTCTATCTTAGTTTTCATTCTGTACTTCCTCTTTCAAAACACTACTTCACAGGCCTCAGTTCAGGGAAGAACTTCAGTCTGGACATAAATCTAATTAAAGTCAACGGATTTAATCCCCTTCAAGCAACAAGCATGTATTCAAGTCTTTTGCTTAATTGTGGTGGAGTAAAGGTATGTTTGAAATTAAGCACATGCACACCTATTTTGAAGAACTGGAGATTTATCTTGGAGCATCAAACCTACTATGGAAAATTCATAAAGTAAGGATTGCCTCCTAATTATTATGCTCATTTTAGCAAGTGCTGTAATCATAGGAACAAATTTACATAGTATTTACCAAGAGACAAGTACATCTGTGTGCTTCTAATGGCGTGGAACTGCAAACTGAGCACACAACGACAAAATCTAAAGAAAAAGGCTTGCAAAAATAAAACTACTTGTGAAATGATTATGGAAAGATGGTGGCTTAATGCTTTTTTTGGGACAGTAATATAGCTTACTGTTCCAAATAGTTATTAATACTTTCTCTTCACATTGTTGATGCATGGTAAAATGCTATATAATATCTAATTGTAAAAATTTTCAGAGCAATTTTGTTAGATACCACCATGTGATATGAAATAAAAGACCTGACAGCTTTCTTTTATCCCAGAGATGGGATATACTCTCCAATGTTTCTGTGTCTCTAACTGCCTGCCCAATACCCCGCAGTAATCTGGCTGGATTAACAAGTGTTTATGCTGTGGTGCATCCTTCCTCTTCCTCAGTGTCATTCCCGGGTCTGAGTCACGATTGAAGGTGTGTTTAGAATGGAGTAGGTTGGGATTGCACAAGGCAAAAATGAGTTCCTTTAGAGACCCACTTATATAGACCTTTTTACTTCAATTAAGAGATGAAATGTTTTGGCGTATGTAAAAGAGTTTGTGTTCCAGTTGAGCAGCAATGTCTGCTGGTGAAATCAGGGCTGATCCAAGTCCTTTGATGACAGCTTATTTGGGACTTTGGCAGATATTTGTTCTCCCCTCATGGTTGCAGGATGTCACAGATTCCCACTGACCAGCCAAGCTGCTACGGGCAGAGCTGTGGGTACAGTCTCTAAGGGTGTTGTCACTGGGAGTTTTCTGTACCTCTGGGCTGAGTTGGGCAGTACAAGGGTAGTAAGTAATCCCTCTCAACTAGGAAATCAAAAACAGTTTGAAGTGCCTACATTTTCTTCTTTGCATTTTCTCATGTCCTTGATCAAAATAACTTCTGTATGTCAATCCACTTAGAACAGGAGGGTAGAGTGTGCACCCCCCGGTGTCATATTTAGAACTACCCTATTGATGCATAATGCTGCCTTGAATGAGGGGCGAGCAAGCAGGTGCTATCAGCAGGACTGGGCATGCACTGCAGTGATAAGACAGCAGCACATTTCCTGTTTTAACCTTTGGAGGAAGCAACGTGCAATTGTTGTGGCCTTTCAGATCAGCCATGTCTGCCCTCTGCCTTTGGTGAGTTAGTCTGCTCTTTGGGACACTGATGCTGAAGTATCCGGCTGACTGGAAGGGGAAAAGGGTTCCTGTGCCAGCATCCTGTGCATTTGCTTTGGTAGAAGAGGAGCAGCTGGTGGGGAAACTCACAAAAAATTTCATACTGCTGGTCAGGTGTGTTGGGCAAGGTGTGTTCAGCCTGTCCATTTGTAATGATTATGTGTTAGTTGTTATGCAAACCAACAGCATTTAAAAGGAAACAACAAAATAAATCCAAAGACTGTGCTGCTGCACAATCTTTCTCCGAAGCTGGTAAGTCTGAACTTAATTTTTTGAAGATGTAGTTCTCTAAACAAGCCATTTGCTTTATAGCACGTGGTTGGGTCACTAGGATCTAATGAGCTGCAACCTCTGCTTGAAGTTTCCGTGCATTCTGATGCTTTGTAATATCTCTTTCCTGTGTGCATTCCCTGGTTACATTCAGGCTTGACCATTCCCTCAGTAATCCAACAGAGTATCTCTCCCTTCAACAACTCCTATTTGAGCCAGACTTGCTGGAAGTTAGTATGTTTTGTACTACTGTTCCTTTGCCAAATTTTGATGGAAATAAGGCAGTAGGAAATCAGGAGTTATTGGACATGCAACTGTATGTGTGTGAAGTGCATAAACCCTGTTTTATCAGTAAACAAGATGAAAAATCTAGTGAGATGTGTCTGTTTCACACTAATTATGTAAAAGGAGAGGAAAAGTTTTCTATGTGAACTTGGTTGACTGTACAGTAGAGCTGACTGGAGGAAAAAGCAATTTGAAGTATTTATCCTCTTGCTTTCAAAACTGGAGTCCTTAAAAGTGATGGCACAGAAAGCCCTAAATGTGACCTCAATCATAAAAAAAACCACATTATTTTACCAGATACTAAAGAATGAACTTTTCATTACAATGTACAGTCTTCAGTATGTCTTGTGAACTGGTTGCTTTTTAGTGGCTACTATGTCATTTTCTGTACCAGTACTACTGGGACGCTGTAAAACTGGACACATTAGTCTTTGTAAATTTACTAATTCACAACAGGAGCTTTTCAAAGCATAACTTCAGTTGTTGAGCTCTGTGCTTTTGTAGATAACATTTAACAGGATGACAATAAAATTCTTGACTTACACACCTGATAGACAGAGGTTCCTTTTGAACCTGACCAATGTATGCCTCTAATATATGGCCACAACCTTATCATTATTATTATTGTTACTACTACTGCTCCTACTACTATTAGGAATTTTCTGATCAGTCTGTCTTTCAGTTACTGATTGAATCATGCATTCTGTGGTTTTATTAAGACTTTTGCACAGTTAGGATATAAATATTTCTTTGTGGAAGAAATATTTCTTTGATAGAAATAGTGGTCTTGGCTCTGCTTTTTGTTACAGTAGTGCAAATCTTGAGTAATTTAATTGTCAGTGTAACAGTGCCAAAGAAACAGCAAATTTAGGTCCAATGTGTGTTTGCTATTGTCCTTAAGAATTAGTTTACTCTCTTCTAAGTACTTCCAGTCATAAATGATGTGTCATTTTAGCAACGGTAATTGCCTTCTGAAACAGTGTTTTTGCTGTTTTTCTAGGGATTTCCCAAAGTTAAAGGAGTGTTTTGGTTTTGTTTAAGAAAATGAAACACAGTTTTAAACCTGGGTCAGATGCCAGAAAATGTTCTCTCCTCCCACTCCCTCTTCATCTGCCTTTTTCTCAGAGCCCCAGATCAACTCTTTCCTTTAACTGCAAAGCATAAACTACTTCTTTAAAGGTCTGAGCTCGATGAAGCTTCCAGCCAGAGCCCCATTTAGTGTATGCCCTGTGGGGTACATTTGAAAACAAACAAACAAACAAGCAAAAACCCAACAACAACAAAAAACAAAACAGGCACTTAAGGAAGAGTTATATTTTGCCTTTTATGTGTAGCTGAGCCAAGACAGCAGATCCACTGTGAGCTCTTAGCCCATCACAAGTGTAAGTGCTTTCACTCAAAGCTCTCCATATAGTGTCTTAAGATGATACATTTGCTTTGGCTTCAGGACAGGAAAAACCAAAAGAAACCTTAACTGACCAGCTGTCATGATTCAGTGTCATGTGGCATCTCTGTGTGGTGTTGGTCCTAGAACACGTATGTATTTCCCCATGTACATGTTCATGAGTCCCCTTTGATGCCTAAGGTTAAATGTCTGTAATAAAGTATTCAGGGCCAGGATGTCATCTGTGTTCTAGTTTTCTGACAGTCTCACACTTTTAATCTTAGAAAATAAAAGTTCCTCTCACCATCTCTCCTTATTTTGCTTTCTGTTCTTTTAATAATTTCATTTTCTCAAAGGTAGAGGAAATAAGTTGTTCCTGAACTCTACTGTGGTAACTGCCTAGAAACTTTCAAAGGTACCTTTCAAGCTAAAATTAGAAAAGTCAGGATTTTCCTTTTGTGTGAAATTTTCCTCTACACGTGACATAGGTTTGTTTCACATCTGCCAAGTTTTAATCCTTTTTAGAAGTGTAAACAATTTTTTAGAAGCTTGAATTCAGAGCGCAACAACATTAATATGTTAAAAGACAAAGTGTTCAAGAAAGTTGAAATAATACATAAATCATACCTTAAAGAAAGTTATGCCTTGCTTGCTCAATGCAGCAATTACATTATTTTCATTTTGTATGGATAACTTTAACCTGGTAACTTCTTTATCCAATCTAATAACAGACTGACTCGTGAGGTTTCCAAAAGTCCTCTCTTGCTCTTCCATTTATATAATTTAGGGGTAGAGGTTGTCAAAAGAAAAAAAAAATAGAGAGAGCTGACTTAAAGGCTTCTTCAAGCAGTAGGTACTACAGTCCATCAGCAATGCTACTCTTGCTGAGTTGGCAGCTGCTTCCCTAAGTTCAGAGAGGTCACCATGGTTTCTTTCCTGTGCCTCCTTCAGGCACTGAATTGCTGGGGGAGTTGGAAAAAAAAGGCATCTTCCTTTCTTGCTCTGTGACATAAAGACAAAATCATTCTTCTCTATCTAGGTCTGTTCTGGCAATGCATGTAAAAGCTCAGATGTGATGAAAATTATTTGGGTTTCTATGATACCTTTACCCAGAAATGTCTGCAAGCACATTACAGACTAATTGACATACCAGGATATGCATACGACACAGTGTGCATGTGTGCCCTCCTGTGCAAGTGGTATTAAAAAATGCAAGGATTGTCTTCACCATTGGCTTGCTCCTTTCTCAGGAGATAAAACAGATTATTTGGTAAATACTTCAAAATTCTCTTGCTGTAGATTTAGGACAATGCAGACTAATGTATCTGGTTAAAACTCAAGAAGGAGAAAGCACATTTTTAAGGAAACAGAATACAAGCTGAGCTGTCTTTAGATTAAAAAAAAAAATCAGTGTTTATAGTAACTCCATGAGTCTATCACTCACCATACATGTTCCTCACAGTGCAGTATGCTGATGGTTCTTGTCCAGGAAAATCAGCCTGAATGAAATACTAAGGTAAATCAGTTCAGTTGCATTAAACATCAACGTGGGCTTGTATTCAGGACCAGAGTGTCTTGAATTAGGTAGACAAAAAGGAACGACTCTCATTCTGACAAAGGATGTGTTTAATGCATGTATAAGTGGAGTTGTTGAAATCACACCTTTAGTTTGTTTAGATTAATTTTCCTATTTGCGCCTTCCCAGGAAGCCCTACAATAAAGACAAAAGCCTATAGCTATAAATTAAGGTCTCCTTCCTTGTGTTTCTCATTCAAATATTTGAAGTTAGTTTGATTATTTTTTTGACCCAAATATGAATTTTTCTCCCTTGTTTTGGAATTTAAAAGGAGTTAGAATCTTACTTAGCAATCTTTCTCTGCCAGCTAATCATGTATTTCACATGCCTTTTTTCCCTCTAATTATTCACTTACCAGACTCTAGCAGTTCTGAACTGTTTATATATAAAGTCTGGTGTTTGAAAAGAAGTAACTTATATTTAAAATTTCCCTCCATGTTTTAAGTACATAAACTTTTTCAAGTACATAAACTCACATGCAGTGCCAAATATGTCCTTCCAGTGTATAATAATAGGGATCTAATTGCACCAGTTTCCCAGGGGGCACAAAAGTAGAAAAGCAGAGCCTGTGTGGAAAACACCCTTTTTTTCGCCTTTGGCCGTGACAGGCCCCTACACACAGAATGAAATTCCATCCTCACAGAAGTCTGTAGCAAAGATTTGACTGACTCCAGGGGGGCTGGATTTGGGCCCACATGGCTGATTTCAGGGTGTGATTTTGGTGATGAAGCAAGCTTTAGGAAGTGAGTAGGAATATTCACTGTTGAAGGAAGAGTGGATTCTCAAGCATTTTCTCTAGCTTCTCCCGTCCTGGAATAACTCTCTCCTTTGGTGTATGGTTTCATCTTTCTGAGGAAGACTAGAAGGAGCACTTACTAAACAGACACTCAGTTCTTTCGGAAAAGTTCAGTGAGAAAATGTGCTTTTTAACTGTGCATGTACAGACTCGGTGGCACCCATGGCAAAGCAGCATCCCTCTGTGAAAAGAAGACAATTATGACAGGAGTAAGAAGCCTGGTTTAACCTGTTGGTGCCCCTAGATCTGTTGACTTGAAGTCGTGTTTCCCAGCAGATCATTGCCCTCAGAGTGTAGCTAAGGGGCCATGCTAATATTTCCTTCCTGAAGGGAGAGAGCACATTGGGTTGTCCTTAATGTGAACTGCATGAACTTTTGTACCTTTTCCTTTTCTTCTTGTCTTCTCAGAAGGAAGAATATTTGTCCCAATATAGCCAAAGCATGCTGTTATGCTGGACTGGCTTACAAACAGCATTTAATAAAGTAAGATTTTGCTTTCTAATCACAAGTTAATAAGAATAATGTGGTTTTCATTCTTCTTGGGCTAAGTTAGGTGGTCTCACTTTATTACTACCAATATATTTAATAATGCTTTGAAGTGTGAATTCCTGGGTCTCACCAACCCAGTTTTTCCAATGGCTCAAACTCAGGCAGTGAGGATCTTTCGGTACATTTTTATTTCATCTCCTGTTTCCCCAGAGTCAGCAGTTACAACCTCAGCCCAAGTGAAAAATTCCTAATTTGCTCCCTGTCCTGTTTGTATACAAACAATCAAATCCTTGTTTTGGAGCTATTTGCTGTCGTGTTTGCTGTGAATGCTCCACTGCTGGAAGATGAGATGGGATATTTCTGAGTGGGTTGATCTACTTTTGTGTCTTACTCTGCCCTTGACTTGAATGGGAAACACTACTGGAGAACAGTGTGCAGATGTCAACATTCCCTTTCTCCAAGTTGTCTTTTTTTTCATCATCCATTGCAGGAACCTAAATAAAACTCTGTGTACACAAGCCATTATAAAACAACAAAAAAAACCCCCAAAATGCAAGTTTGGGACTTGGTTGTATTTGCTTTGCTAATGACTGCTAAGCCTACACATGTATGTATTATAATAGTGTTGCATATGAAACAGTTCATGTTTCCTGATTAAGAAGCTCATATAGAGGATGAAATACATCACTGTTTATCTTTCACCATTCCCTCAGTGCCACATAGTCACACACACACAAAAAGGCAAAACAGTAACTAATCAGACCTTTTAGAGCTGCCTAACCCACTTTTTGTCTTTATTATGAAACTAAGATTTGGTCAACTGAGGTCAAGTTGTGCACTTAACACAGCTTCCATTATAGTCAGTGAACTCTGTAACAGAGAGTAAAGTCAAAATATAAACAGAGAACGTTTTTGCAGCAGCTCTGGGCTGGGATTAACTTGGATCACCTAGTCTTCTGCTTTTAATGAAATTCTCTCCCTTGTATTTTCTTGTTTGGAAGAGAGTCCAAAGTTATCTCATGCTAATTTAGTTAGGCAGTGCCCTCCAGGGATGTCACAGGCCTCCATGACCTCTCCAGAGAGACTCAGCAAAGGGATGAGGAGAATTAAACATTCCTGAGAAATTGCAAAGCAGCAGCCCCCAGAGATTTCGCATAGAAATGAGCTCCAGACTAGCTGCCAGAGACCCAAGTCACCTTTTCAGCACTTCCTTGACATGTCTCTGCCAGTCCCATCTGGCTTGATTCAGGGGGTCAGCGTGGGGACTGGGGAGAGGTGACAGCTAGAGAGGGCAGGATTCAAGGGAGGTCTAACTACAGTGGTCTCAGGCTTTAGATGTTTCTCCGGGATGTGCAGCAAGATGGTTTTACTCCTTTTCCTTCCCACATGGTCTCATGCTTTGGTATTTTCTTTGTGCTGGAAAGGGGAAGAATACTAAGTGAGGAGGTTTAATAAGAAGTTTAGTTATTATTTCACCATTTGCTGCTACAGTTTGTTTCACACCTGGATTTACAACTACCTCTTCGGTCAAATGCAGAAAGTACTGCAGCATCAGAGAACTGCTTGCACTAACATGAACTACTTTCCTCTCTTTTATGTTGATAGGCTGTAGAAATTCATCAAATTAATGTCATGTGAAGCCAGAATCAGGCATGGTTTGCAGGATGAACCTCATTCCTATGGGAAAATATTCAAGTAGTTAATTTCCAGGTTTCCTTCAATTATTGAAGAGAGAAAAAGACACCAAGAAACCACTGTAGCTTGCTTCTTAGTATCTTAGTTGTCTGAGTAATTTTCTTTCTTATCTCTTGCATCATAACAGAAAAGTACACTACCTCAAGAAATGTCTATTTTATTAAGTTTTGGAGTGTGTAATCTAACAACGATTTCTGTGTGCTTTCATCCTTACCTTTCCGTGCTCCTTTACTTCGTTTTTAATTAGTCCAGAGCTAGTCAATATTCAGGAAGAATGTTTGAATTCCCACCTTTCACTATAATAGTGCAGAGGCATCCAGTTCTGTAACAAATAATGCATTTCATCATGAAATGTCTCTGCTGCCCTTAAGTTTCTTACAGCACTCTAGTTGCATAAATATTATGGCTCCAACTTCATCAACACCAGGATTTGCACAGTAAGGTTAAATGCTTCAGAGAAGGCCCCAAAGAGATTCATTAACACTGCTGAGATTGGGACACTGGAGATGGCTTCTGCTCATCATTTGCTTGGACCAAACTGAAACCAACAAACAGACTGGACCTAAAGCTGGACCCTTGCAATTAGAATATGGTTTATGATATAGCTATTAGGAAAAAAAAAAGTATACAGAGCACAGAATTATGTTCATGTGAAATAAGCTTCAGCAGTAGAGTTATAAATCTCTGAGAAGAAGAACAAAAAAGTGGAATGAGACTTGAACATGGAAACCAGCATATAAGGGATGATGGTGTCATTGTGGTGATAAATCCATTGCATTCTGCAATGACTCATGCCTGTGCCACTGTTATTTGCCTGAGAACAGACCTCTGGCCCTTGCCAAGTAATGCGTGTGGGAACGCTGTTCCCGGTGTCTGACCTGTGGGGGTTATTCCAGCCTTAATGGCAGAATACCTAGTGTGTGTGGAGTCTTGTTCATGTCCATTGGGGAGGGAGGGCCCTTACTTTGTCTGGATGTGATATGAGCAATGACTTCTGACATGCATGCAGCGGAGATTTATTGCAAGCAAAAGTTGAAGTGTGATAATGCTACTGGGGTATTCTGTAATAATATGGTAAAACACTTGTCATCACTTCATCTCAGGCAGTGAAAGTCAATTGTATATGCTACACAGAGACAGATAAAAAACATAAGTATACTTAAAACTTCATATGGTTTGCATTTTTCGTAACAGCTCTCCTGACTCTAATATAAGACAGGTTTTAATTTTGTTTTGGGTAAGTGGATGTGCTTACAGTCTCACACCCACAATTCCATGGCTTTAAATAGAATCGCTCCCAGGGTGCATAAAAGAACACATGCTGTTATGTGAAGGATTTATCCAGGATGCCAGGATTGTATTTATTGCTGGGAACAAACTGAATAAAATTTTGTACTCCGTTCTGACACTAGCCCACAGAGAGCAGTCGTATCTATGGCTTTAATGCAGATCCTTCCCTTTCCCTGACTTTGGATTTGGTGCGACTAACTGCTGTTGCAGAAATAGTAATTACTAATGACGGTGGAATCAGAATGACCAGAACAAGCCAAGGGAAGGTCAATGTGAAATGCCCTCCAAATGTATTTTTGAGCATGCTCAAAAGAAATCTTCATGTTGCCTTTTCACATTTGCGCTGCACAGCCAGACTTTTAAAACACATCCTTTGGTTTCACTGCTGTCTTTTTCCAGCTGAAATTTCCATGCCCAAATTTGAGATGGGATAGACCATGAACAGGTATCCGACCCTGAGCATGCAGGAACTTGGTCAGAGCAACAGTAAATGCTAACACTGTGGCAGCGAGTCTCCAAGGCAGATTCCTCTGTCCTTGGGCTTGGGTTTAAACCTCCAGACTCTTTGCATAAGCTGCTCTATCACATGGTGGCTGTTTTGGGTACTGTTGGCCTAAAATTGAACTTGTGACATGAGGTAAAAATAAAAAAGAAAATAAATCCCCTCTGTATTTCATTACCGTATCCCCGAGGCATCCAAGTCGTGCTCTTGTCTCAGTCTGTGCTCAGCCAAGAGACTTTAGCATCAAATTCCAAAGTGTTGTCACCTGAAATGTTCTGGTAAAGAAAAATATCCATGGTACCAGGAATGAGAATGCTTTAGCATATTTTTATTTTTTTCAGGTGACTTCTTACTTTTTATAGTTAGTAAAACAGTGCCTGGTGTACAATTTTATCACTGTGTCATAAGTAATGGTGACACAGGGGGGAAAATCTTTTTTACTTCCAACTCTAGTGCACTGAAAACTGGAGTAAAATCAGAAAGTTCTGTTATGTGTTTAAGGTATCAGGCTCTTTACTTACACAGATTATTCAGACAAGATAACTCTTAATTTTTAAGAACCCAATCAATAGTAAATGTTTTCCTCAAGAGGAGTAAATTAACACTTCAGGTCAGTTGTTTTAGATTAATATTCAGGAGTGTAACATCATTTGGAAACTGATAGCAGTCTGAGGAGAATATGCATCAATGTTCAAAAGCATGAAGCAACAACTCTGAAAATTTGAGGGGGAAATATAAAATAAATTTCAGGTTACTTTTATGTTATTAACTCACTCTGTCTCCCTACATTTTATTTTTTTTTAAATAACATTGTTCATAATTTTTATCTCAGTGTTCTTGCTTTGTAACTGTAAGTATCTTACATGATTGCTCTTCTTCCTTCCCAGTTATACTCTCAAACATGTATAAACATTATAAAGAGCTGATTTATTACCTCTGAGCCTATCTGCCTGTGCTCTGGCAGCTCTCTGCTGCCCTTCCCACCATTTTACAGTATGACTAGTGGTTTAACCTGAGTCAGGGCCCATTACTGGATAGGCACTGGGCAGATCCCTGCAGACCTACAAACCTGGAGTGGAGAAGCGAGCAAGCTGAAGAGGCAATGCTGACAGATGGGAGGAAAGGAAAGGAACGTTTGGGGAGGGAAAGTAATTTTCTGAATCATGGTATGGACACCAGCATTTTTGATCCTGTGGAGATCAGTAGTACTTTGATCCACAGATCATGCTGTTCCTCTGACCTCCGTCAAAAGGAGCACATCAGCCTGTGCTTAGCTGTAAGCGTCTGAGCAATCCAGGAAAGAAACAGGAGGTAAACAGGTGTCAGAAGCAGGAACCAAGATCTTTTTATAGTCAGATGTTGCACTGTAAACAATTTGTGATCAATATCTACATTGTGTTCATTATTTTGAGGCTGATAGTTTTGCTCCAGTGAACATGCCAGCACTTGACTTGAAAGCTTAGTCTGTTTTCTTGTGGTTGGATCATGGCCCCAACCAGCCCTTCCTGGCATGGGTCCCTAAGACTTCTCTGCCCTCACCGCAACCTGGGTACAACCCTTTACTTTAGCAGTGAGTAATCTTGTCAAATGGGAATCTGCTTCTTTGTGACGAGTTATTTTGTCTCTCATTCATAAAAAAAGTAGAAGGGAAAATTAATTCTGTAAGGCTAAAAAGGGAGGTGGAAGTGGGTCAGGCATCTTTTGGAATTGTCTGCTAGGTGGAGCCTGAGAAACATGTATTTCTTCTATATTCCTGACTACATAATACAAATCTGAGTGGTTAAAACTCACGCATACTTTCTGCAATTCAATTTTTTTTTCTCTATTTAGCCTTGAATTTTTTTCCCTTTCTCTTAAACAGAATTTAAGGCAGCCCTTTCTTAGCAATTGTGACAATATCCCTCAAAATTAAAATTAAAGAAACAGCATATATGCATCCTTTCTGTATCTTTTCATTTAAGTTACTTTGTGTCACACATGTCACTTCCAATCTAACCATTTGAAGAATAAACAAAACATTGTGGACTTAAAAATCTGTTCAAAAATTTTTGGCAGGAAAAAAGGACTATATTAATTTTCATTGTTGGTGAGGTTTCCCAACAAGCAGCTTTACTGTTTCTTTTTTGCCTCCAGCTAGCAACTAAAGATCAGTTATAAAACTGTATACAAATACTTCCACGTATTGAAAGAACAATATTTTGACATTCAGTGACACAAGGGGAAAAAAAAAAAAGAAAAAAGAGTAATCTAGTTTTTGATAATACAATGAGAACTTTGTGTTCAACCAAGGTGCATGTGAGAAACATCATGTTGCATTAACAGGGAAGGTTGACCTTTCAGGTTTATCTGGATTATAATTCTTGTGGTTTTTATTAATAAAACTGCCTACTAAAGTTTCACGAGTCCTCCCTGAGATCTGTAAAACAATTGGCCTATCTGCTTACAAGAGAAAAGTTAGACAGTATTTGCTAGTATTTCCTACAGATGTGAGGGCTTTTGTTTCAGCAGGCATTGATATTGTTTTCATTTGAGATGCTCCACAAAGATTATCAGGTATTTTATTATCTTAGTAACTTTATAATTGTTGGATTGTTATCTTTAAATGTATCAACTATACTCTTTTAACTTGAAGGAAAAATAATGGATCTGAACACAGTTCAGCTCTGAACAAGTTCACATCTAGAGCCAAACTGTAGGATTTTACTAAATCAGCAAGCACACTTCAAATCGCTTCTGTGGCAATTTATCAACTGTAACTTCTAAAATCTGTGAGAAAGTTTATAAAATTAATCACAACGTACTATCTCTGTACCTATACCCTGGGAGACTTGTTTGTTTACTTTCTTGGGATTCTTAAGATAAATTTTCCATTGTTTCTTATCAAATTCTGTGGTTTTTTTCTCTCAGAGGAAAATGTTTTCATCTCAAATCTGTTCTCATTTTGTATTTTTTCTGTCAGCAATGTCTATGATTTGCAAACGTCGCTCTTCTGAATGGAAGCAGCTGCCATGTCATAAGTACTGAATGTCTCCTCTGCATGAGTAGAAAGGACAACACTAAAGGAAAAGCTTTGTACACAGACTTTGGAGTCCTTATGTTCAGCATTACACTGTTAAGGAAGAAGCATATCAAAATGTATTTAAACTGATTAGATCTGATAGATACTTAAATGGTGTTCAGAAGGGTTTTTCCATGAATGGAGGTTCCTTGAGCAACAGATCTTGCACCAACACTGTGATTTTTGGTAATACGAGAATATAGGATGATGACTCTTCAGAGGAAAGGAACAGGCATGTGTCCTGCACTTCTTGGGCAGTACCTCTTTTGCTGTAGATTTTGAGAGAGGGTTGAGCATGTGAAAAGTGTCACTCATGTTGCAATGATAGACAGTGACCTTAATCCTGAACTCCAGTTTACCTTTCAAATATGAACTGTAAAAACATAGTAAGGTCCTTACTTAATGGGTGTGCACCCTCACTTTTTAAGTAGCTGAGCAAGAAGGGTTGTAATTTAGGGAAAAAGTGCATAGCATTACATTGATTATGCATACTCCTATATTCCTGCTGTCACTGGCTTTTTGGGAATATTGGCATGCCTGGCAGCACATCCCTGTGGTTTTCTTTGGCAAGAGCCTCCCTGCCGTGCTTGCCTTGACCTATAACATTGTCAAAAACAAGTACTAAAGCAACAGTCATTACTCTAGACTGAACTCCCATTGTGGCAGAGAGCATGGGATCATGCCCAACACTTTTGTATGTTGGCTCTCAAGCAAAGGCAGCTTACACTGAACTCTGATCACAGGACTTTTTTGCTGCACTTTAGCTTCATTAGTGTTTTTCAGCCATGTGTGCTATGCCTCTGTTGTATGCTGAACATGTGTAAAGAGATTTTTTTTTCCCCTCTGTTGTGTATTATGTGTATTTATCACTATGTCTTTAGTTAATCTCCTAATACAACAGCCTCTCATGCGTACTGGGTACACCCAGTACACACCTATGCTTTTAACAGTTGCAGAAGTCAATCAGATGTGGGTGACTCAGCCAGCATAACACCTTTTCTTCCTTCTGTGCCCCTCCAAAAGTAAGTAAATAGATAAACTGGAAGTGAGTTTGGGTTCAAAACTCTGAGTCAATGTCCTGCCTCACTTTTCTGAGGCACGATCATCAGTTGTGGTCAACTCTGTAGCAGCTTGAGAAACCACAGCCAGTCAGCTGGGTTGTGTCAGTAGGGGCCGGATGGTGGCATCTGGAACTGCTTCACATCCCAGGCAGGCAGGAAGTGCGTGGGCATGACATCTCCCCACGTCGCGCAGCACGGAAGATGCCGAGCAGCTTTTTTCAATGCCAGTGCAATTGAGCTGGGACAATGCAGAGAGGGAGGTGGTACAATAGCCTTGTGTTTTGTAGCACAAATGGAACAGTCCCTCATGATGCACACAGGAACAGCAGTCATGCCAGGCCTTTGTGCTCGCCATATGGGAAGAAGGTTCTCCTTTGCTGCCACATCCCTGTAAAGGCTCATCATGCTTTGGCCCAAAATGCTCAATTCTCCTTCTCAGTGGTGAACCCAGCAGGGTAGCTATGTTTGGGATCACTAGAGAGTACCCTATCCAACCCACTGAACGCTTCTGCCCGCTTCTAGACAATAGAATGTGGGATACTGTAAAGACAGAATTGCTTTAAATGGCAATAATGTACTTCGGGTCTCTCCAGGTGGTGATGTTTTCTGACTTAGCCAGAAATTGCTCCCTGATTGTTGACAGTTTTGAGGTAACCCATGCCTTCTGCAAGTGATAAGTAAGTAGAGCTAGACATTCACCAGTCTCTGCTTCTTTGTCTCTGAAACTCACGGACAATGCACCGTGCATCAAGCTACAACTTTCTGTTCCATCTCCTAAAGTAAATATTACTGATTTGGTTTGATTTTTTTTTCCCCGTGTGTGGCAAATACAAAGAAGTCAGAATTTCTCAGCATAACACCTATAAATACATGAAAAACATTTTTTTGACAGTATAGAGCTTGGAAAAAATGCTGTGCAGCAGTGCAGGGCAATAGTAACTAGTACCAACAGGAACATTTTCAATTTATCCCACTGTGTAACTGTTCAGTCATATCTTGAATTGGATGAGACGTATGAAAAGGCTTTACTCGTTCTCTTGAAAAAAATCATCTTGTATTTCTACAGCAAAAAAAATCTGAGAAAATTGGATTTGTACTTTTATTCTCAAGAATGCAAAGATACCTGACCATGTGCCCATTTTAACAATGTGCAGTGCTAGAACAGACAGTGAAACAAAAATCTCAGACATATAGAGTTAAAGATAACCTCAACTACCGGGTCTTGTTATCCATGGATGACAGCCCAGTTAATAAATGTTTTCTCACTAGGATGCTGGACTGGAAGTTAAGGGTGAAACACATCTACAACATACTCCAGATGCTCGAGAAAAGCAGACACCTCACAACCATAACAACTGTGGCATGCACAGAATGTACCTATATGGCAGTTTTGTTAGTCAGACTTGGGTTTTCCTGCTCTCTAGCCCAGGTGCAAACACTGTGTAAGCAAAGAAATTTGGGCAGGGAGAAGATTGGCTCATGTTTTGGATATGTTGCTTGAAAACGGTGCTTACTACTGGCAGGCATTTATATAGAGAAAAAGGAAGAGGGAAAAGATGAAAGAGGAAAGATTTTGGCAGAGGCTGTAGTGCAGGCATGCAGAACAGATATCCTAGTCCACATAATCATAAAAGTGTGTCTGCTTGCTAGACTTGCTACGTATCTCTTTCCAGTTAGGTTTCTGTCTTTAAATGTAAATGACATAGTATTGCCTTTAGACTTTGTGACTCACTAGACCAGAGCCAAAAAGAGTTCAAATATGAAAAATATGTTTCATTACATTTGCCATTAAAGGAACAGTCTTATTCTAAGAAAGTCAAAACCTGTATTGTTTCCATGGTAGTTTTCTCCTTCTTTTCAACATCTGCCCATGTTTTATTATCTGGATTGAGCAAAAAATTAGGGACAAGGTGGCAGAACTGAATGCGAGTAATTTACTTACTTTTTGTCAGTCCATCCAAAAAAAGCCTTTACAAAGAAATACAGGAAAATCCACCATTCTCCATTCCCGCAGCAGAAAAATTCCCAAAATATATGACCTTGTGATGGTTAAAAGATAGCCAAGAGCCAAAGCTAGGCAATGTTTTTATCCCAGTTCAGCCATGTCATGGGTCATGTGGTTCAGCATGTGAACAGGAAGGTGAGAATGGCTGAACTTTTGCCTCAGTTGTGCAGTCCATCAGAGAATAAATGGAGCAAATCACTCTGCAGCTGTATCAGGAGGTGAACGGCTGAATACCTCTCACACAGAGGCCTTTGTGTTCTGGACATGATCTAGCATTATGATGGGACGCACTAGGCTGAGGCTTTGTAGCAATTACTAACCCATTATCACGCTAGAACATGAGATCATTTATCTTCTAATTCAGAGTGTCACCTGTTCTTCATTTGCCAGTCAATAACCATTAATTACTTTCAGTGGAAATTTAAACAAAGCTTTTCCCCTCTGTTAAAACCAGTAAGCCATTCAGTAATGACAAATAAACCTAGAGCTGTATCTCCCCCTTTCCTCTCGTTCTCAGCCCAGAGTCTGGTACAATATGAATTCTTAAAGGAAATGCCTAGAAACTGATAGGTCAAGGGCCTTTATTACTCTGATGTTGGGGTGAAGCACATTCCTGGCAGTTGCTGTAGGGAAAGCATATAGCTCCTGCTTGTACACGGACATCTCACTGGTTGTCATGGGCTGTACCTGTGAAAATACAGACTTCAATGTGAAACATTCAAAGGTTTTTCTCTCTTCTGGCTTGCCTTGGCATTTTTTTGCAGACTGTTCATGCAGACAGCCACAGCATTTGGTCGCCCTCCTCAAAGCAAAACAGAACTATCACGTACTTTGTAATTTTTAGCACGTTAATTTTTTTCATACCTGATTGGATTGAGGTAACTGTAACTGCCAACAATTGTGAATGCCAGAAAAAATAAAAGAACTAGCAGTGATAGATTCTCAAGCAATCATTAATCTAAACATTCTTTCCTGGTAGGATTTGAGGCAAAAATTGCTTTTAGCAACTCTGTCTGCGTTGTTTGATCATTGCTGAGTTGCTCCTGTAGAACTTTACTGCAGTTTAAGTTGTATTTCTAAGACAGTGTTTGCTTGCTTTTTGAGATGGTAGACTAAAGTGGATACACCCAAATGCATAAAACCTGGTTGGACCCACTGTCAAAGGCTGGCTTTTTTGTTATTATTTTGTAGCTGTCTCCTCCAATGTATGGTAGGTTTTAGAATTCAGAGAAACTTTCAATGCTATTTTATATGGATATGCAAAAGTAATATGTAAATATTTTAAATACTCACAGGATTGTTGAATGACTTGGCATAAGCACCAGCACTGAAATTGTGTCCAGTGAATTACTGAGATATTTTAAAGTGGAGAGGTGGTATAAAATTGTCAGAGCTCTGATCCTGCTTCTGCTTGGACATCTTAATCTACTTTACCAAAAGTCATAGTAAGCAGCAGGGGCTTATGCTAATATTGTATATTTGGTCAACCTATGTGGCATTTGGGGCTAAGGGGTGATTTTTACCCATAAATGAGGTTTTGTTGTCACATCTGTCTCAAATGTAACTGACACTACAGTGTCACAGTGAGAACTTGAGTTCATTATATAGAGGAAACATCCACTAATGTGGATGGAGGAGAACCACTGTAAGTTTTGCCTCTGTCTGACTGGTTGCCTAATCTTGGAAATCTTTTTTTGCTCAAATAATGCCCTCTCATATGAAGAAGCATGTTGTTTTCAGCTGGACTGCTCAGTGAAAGCTGAAGGTCTGTGAAATCAGGGACTAGGCTAGGAGAACCAGAACTATCAATTGCTTATTTTAGATATTACTGTTACCTTTCTGTGCAGCTGCTACTGCTGTAAATCCTGCAAGCCTGTCCGGTCATGAAGAAACAGGAGCTGGAGATTTACGGTGACCTCTCAAATCAGCAGGGAAACCCCAGTGTTCAAAAAAATCTCATATGAGAGATACAAGTTAAGACATCTCCTCCCCACAAGATGAGTTTCATCAGCCAGTTGGGTATTTCTGCGTCATTGGCTAGGATGTTCAATCCTGGAAAGGAAAAATAAAGTTGCTGCCATTGTCCTGCCCAGCAGGTCATCTCCCTAAAGCACAATTAATGACAAGGACTTACATAGCAGTTGCCCAAAACCCAGCCTTCCATGCACGTTCAAGAAGCAAAAAGGTTCAAAAGGAACATGTTAATAAAATCTTGTCAAAACTTTGGAAGATGCATAAAAGAATAACCGGGAAGAAAAATGACTTGCAAATAGAACCATATAAGTGGAAGGTATCGCCTTGCTATGCAGGACACAGATTTATTAAGAATAGGGGGGGAAAATTGAATATTTCAGGTGGTATTTACCAAGAGAAACTGAGCTGTCCCAAAGCTTTTATTAATCTGATTTGCAGAGTATCCACTACCATCAAGGGACCTACTAAAGTTGTTTTCTTTAAAGCTGATGTGAAGAGGTCAATGCAAATAGCATCGTGCATTACACTGTGAGAGGATGACAGTCCTTTTTACCATATGGAGAGAGAGTTGAATTATTTTGTTTTGCTTTGTTGGTTATTTATTAAATGAGTATCATGCCATACAGGTATTCCCTTTTCCTCTCCAAAGGAAATGAAGTGTTTGCATCATTTTGATTGATCTAAAGTAAGAATTATTCTGTCCGCCTCCAGCTCCTATGCAGTCAAATAGTCCTGTAACTACACTTATAATGCGCCTTGCACATTAGAAAACTGAAATGTACCTGCCGTGATACCTCAGACAAGTCACACGTGTCTTTGCGTGCCTCCTTTTCCATCTGCTTTCCAGTTTTCATGCTGACTTAGCTGGCCAGCCCTCTGAGATGGCACTCATCCACCATTACTTGTTCATGGGAGGGGACTCTGTGAAAGACTTCTGCAGGATTTAAACCTGCTCCCCTGAAATGCAAATTTGTTGACAATCCTGTGAAGTTTTGCTTCAAAACATGCTGCGAACCTTTTGCTGCACAAACGGCTCTCTGAACGTGATGTCAATGGTTGTCTCGCTTTTCCACCAGTGTTTTACGTCTTCCTGTGGCAAAAGAAAAAGTTTCTTCTACAGTGCTTTAATATGTAACATTCAGAACATATTCATCAGGAAAAACAGATTAATTTGGTTAAATACACCGTTGAACATTCTTAGTTACCTTTTAAATCTTTTAATTAAAATAGCCACTTGAGTGAAACAAATGTGACAGAAGAAAGAGCCAAAAGAATCCATATTTTCATGCTTCAGTATGTTTGACATTATTCTGTAACAGACAGACAACAGTACTCTGGGCTGACACATTACAAAATTTTGTTCTTTTCTCTATACCAATGTCAATTCATGCAGTGCTTTAAACAAGTGAATCCATGCTCTTGAGCACTAAACCAAGTCTCAGTGTTCAAAAGTAAACATATTAAAGTCTCCCCTGCAGAAACCCCTGCTGTGAAACAAATTGACAATCAAATACAGTGTTGTTTTCTGTAATAAGAAATAACTGAATTCTTTTTAGAGTTGCACTGAACTGGTTAATAGCCACTGTGTAAGTAAAGTGCTAATTTCCCCAGCTTGGGGTATCTGTGTGTAGAGTAGTTATTTCCAAATCAAAAATGCAGTAACACAATATCATGTACCAAAGGGGCCACTTACTTGTGCACTGAATCGGACTTTGTTTATCTTTCCGCAGGCCATGTGGCTGATGTTGCAAACGGATGAGCCTGAGGACTTTGTCATAGCTACTGGGGAGGTCCACAGCGTCCGTGAATTTGTGGAGAAGTCATTTAAGCACATTGGGAAAACCATTGTGTAAGTACGAAGATGAGAGAGCAGCCACAGGTTGGCCATTTCTAGCCTGTCACTCTGTTTTACAGAGTATTGTGTACATCCTCCTTTTTTCCCCCCTCACTTTCTACTTGCAACATGTGAGATCTTCCAGGCTTAAATGACTGCCACAGTGGGTATGTCTAGTGTTGCCCTCTAGATCATAAGTAAAAGTGTAGGTGGGTTAGTCATAATTTCGTAATCAAAGTCTTCATTCTCTGTTCTCCTATTCACTCCCTGTCTTGTGGGAGAGATGCCTCTCCTAAGGTGTTAGTATTGTTAGTGCTGTTCATTACCATTTTCTGTCCAATTGTCTATTTTGTGTCCCCAGATTCCCTCAGTCCTGCTCCCATCCTCTGCTATCTGAATAGGTGACACCTGTTCTTTCCATGTGACAACCCATCAGCCACACTACAAGGCTTATGTACAAACCACTTTACATTCCTATTAGGTCTTCTCCTACTAAGCCATAGAAACCTTGAGCCGTGGGTGCAGAATGTTTACAATGCATATTCCACATAGTTTGATTGAAAATACAAAATTCCTTCTCAAGGCCATATAATAAAACCAGGATGGCTTGGTGAGCGCTCTCTGTAATTTATATTTTTATTGTTTATTATTTTTTCAATTTCCCTCCTTCTGTATCTTCTGTGGGCCCCATGCATCAACATACCAATCTCAGCTGGAAAAGGGAGAGGAAAGCCACAGGCTCTTCCATGACGCTAGCGCCAGGGCTGTTCCTCAGGCCATCAAAGTCACTTGTGCAGCTGGTGAACTTTTGACAGGGCCAATAAGTTTTACTTGGGAACAAAAACTTGACAAATTCAATAAATATGCAGAAGTGCACAGATATATACAATATTATTTGAACAGCCAGTGGGTGGCTGGGGAGGTAATAACATTTTCTCCTCAATGAGTTTTTAGTCTGGTTTCAATTTTTGGCATCGACTTCCAGAAAAAAAAATTCTGATGAGGGAGAGAGAGACTGTATTAGTAGTATTTCTAACCCAAAAGCTCAGTTTGGGGAATAAGTTTCTCTCCATATTTTTAGCATTTCTTGATAGCAAGATGTCCCTGTGATCACACATTGTTCCACATGCCTTAAACGGTAGTGAGGTTTGAGAGGGTAAAGAGGAGGGTAGGAGGAGCTCTAGTCTTTCTTATTTTTTCTTGTCTTTCTATACTTGTTTCTTGTATGTAAAAGCTAATTCTCCCTAGTAAGCATGGGAAATGCTGCGAATTCCATTGCTTCTTATAAGCAAGAATTCTAGTGATTTTGAGAACTACTTTGTCCCTGTCTAGTATTGTTTGGTAAAGCAAAAATGAATGTTTGGTGAACAACTTCATTTTTTTTTTATTTTGATTACCTACAATTAGAAACTGATACATATAGGTTACTACCTTGTTGCATGTCTTCATTTGCAGTGGTTCCCCACATCACAGTTTCTTTTGATGTCACTAAATTTATCCATTAGTTTAAGGTTGAACTCCCTGCTTTGGTGTTGGCCTAAGAAGTCTCAGTATTTCCCAAAGTAACAAATCAGCATGTATTTTTCAGAAAGCAAATTAAGCCCTCAAGAAAACCTAAAGAAAATAACAAGTCCACACATAAAAGTGAAAGTACTTTTATGAATAGCTTCTGTTATAGAGGGGATATTAAAGGCTTACTTTAGATTTAGTTGTTCCTAACACTCAAGATTTTGTGTCCTGTTTAATTTTTGCTCACATATGGATCCATATGGTGGACTGCATATCATTCATATTGGTGTTTACTGCAGTCAGTGTTTGGATTGAATCAGTCACAAGTTGCTCTCTCAGAGAAGCTTCACAGTATGACTCCACATGATGAGGTAGGGCAGGTATTTTCTGCATACAAAGGCATTGTTGCTTTTTTTATTACTAATCAAAAAAAAGTAGTTTTCAAAAAGAGTATAAGAACTCACATGACACATAGTGACATGGATTTTTAGGAACATAAATCACTTTAGAAATGGGGACTTGGATCTTCTGAAATTTTTCTTTCCTGTGAATAAATTATTAATTCCTTAAGCTATTTACAGTGTATAACTATACATAGGGGGGCTGAGGTGGCATTTTAAATGTTGATGATAATTTAGTTGCTAATCATTTTGACAAGGGTGCAATTCTGAACATTTTGGATATAGTCTGTCCAGACAAACCAGCCCCCTGCTCCCAGGGAGGGAGTAATGTTGTAAAAGACCCACTACTCATCCCATAGGCATTGCTCATCTTTCAAATTGCACTAGATGTAAATATTTCTCAGGATTTGGAAAGTTTTGTTAAGAACCTCCACAATTTTTCTAGTTGTCCGCCTGACCAGTGCTTTTGCAGCACACACACACACACAGACTCCCTCTCCTTGCCCTCGCTGGCTTCTTGGCCAGCCTGCTGCTAACCCTCTCACATTCTTTGAAACAAACAATGACTTTCCACTGCCACCTCCTCCAGTTTGAATGTATCTTCTACAGAGAGTAACCTGGCAGCAAAATCCTCCCTTTTAGCTTTGCGGGACCCCAATGGTGAGTCCCATTGATCTGTTACTTTACAATTTATGAGGCACCTGGGAACCAGTGCACTAGAGTGCAATTGCTAAGCACGTTCCTGCAAGGACAGCTGCTTTCTTCCTTTTCTCCCTTTCTCAAAGTTTTGTTGAATTTTTAGGGTTCCTGGGGGTTTTTTGCAGGGTTGCAGGTACTATGAAATTTTGCAAGCTCAAAAACTTACCTGGGAGATTTCCAGCGCCTTTTCCACTGCTGTAAGTGATAGCACAGCTTCCCAGTATTGCTATACAATCTGCCTTTCAAAATTGATGGAATGATGGAATAAATGGCCAGCATGGATGTTGTGGCAAACAACAACTGTTGGCAGTCTGCAGGGACTCTTAACGAATTGTATTTTGAGCTTTGTTAGGGAAAGTTGCAAACATAAAATCTTGTCTGTCACATCATGATATTGCAGTACAGAACATGAAGAAAAGCAATCCTGGCTTTTCATCAACCAACTAAAAATATGAATTTTATTTTTTTAGATTTTTGTCTTCCTAACAATTCACATTAACTTGTATAGCAGAAAATCCAGGATAGCCTAAAAAGTCTTTCCAAGAACATAACATAATATTCTGTTCTAGCCAGTCATTAGCACATGTCAGGACTATGTCTTCTAGCCAAAATAAGATGGAGAGAAATTTTACTACATTTTTGTAACTAATGAAATGTACAGCTGCAATAAGACTGATTCTTTCTCTGAAATTGATTGTAAAGTGCACACAGAAGTTTATCTACCTTGTGTCATTTTTGTCTTCTGACATTTCTTTTTCAAGGCAGAAAATTTGAACTGTATTTATATAGTCCTCTGAATCATTCAAATTCAGTCCTTTGTACTAACAGGAAAGCCTCAGAGCTACAAATATTTTGCCCTGTAAGGAGTACATTTTTTTTTTCTTTTACTTTCCCTTCTACTTATTACTAATTAAGTAGTACTTGGGGGAAACACTTCCCGCCTATAATTTGAACTACAGCAGGGTAAATGAAACAGGCAAATGCTTGTCTTGACTAATTTTCTGTCATTAATCTTATTAAATTAGAACAGCATTGTGAAGATAGCCTGAAACCACTACAGCACTCAGAGTCCTTCTCAGACTGCTACAAAGACTGCTGTCTGCAAATGTGGAAAGTGGGGGAAAAAAAAAAAAAAAAGAGAAGCAGAAAAGAAAAAACTGTGCAAGCTGCAGAAAGATTTATTGTGGGGTTTATTAATATAAAAATACAAGCACATTTGTTACAGAAATATTCATTGCTTCCAGGACCAGAATTAATTCAGAAAAAATGAATATTTTACTCCAGTCATTTGTCTCTATGTACAAATTTTATCTTAACTAAGTTGCTAGTTGGTCTTACAAAAGATCACTCTGAAAAGGCAAAGTTTGCAGAAAAGCTATAAGGTCTAATGAGGTGAACTACTAACAGAAGTGGAGCAGTGGCCTCTTCAGTGACAGTGAGGGTTGAACTGAGATTGAACTGAGGGAGGAGGGTTTTTCTGGTTGTTTGTTGGTTAGGTTATTTTCTTTTTACCTTAAAGTGGAAGGCTGGGTTGCAGAAAGACATGAGATTTGAAGGATTGCTGTAAGAATGGAAAGCCAACAATACGTTAATAATGGTGCTGAAGAGGAGCCATCAGAATCATCAGCAAAGCATCTCCTATTTCCAGTCTGGTTTGCCCACCAATAATTGCTGGCCAGTCAGTGCTGTGTGTTGTATTTAACATGTTAGAAAAATCAGAAGCTTTCAGATGAAGAGGAAGGGAAGGACTGTACCAGTTTTGTCACCATTCTCGATGCAGAGTATACATTTTATGGGGCATTTAACCCACCTCAACCGGATAATTAACTCTTCTAGTTGAGCAGGCTTTCATTACTTTCTTATTGATATAAGGTTCTATCCGTAGGCAGACCCAATAACTGTTTCAGAATTCAAATAAAGGCTTGAAGACTGTAACAATCTAATTATCTGATTTCATACTTCATAAGAGGCATGAGAGTTTCTCCTATAGGAAGACTGGATAAGAATGAAATGTGGTGTTTCATGGGAAATTCCATATTCCCCATACCCAAAATTAAATTAAAATATTTCTTACAAATGCAGTTTGGAAAAAATATCTGATTTCAGGTCAATTGGACATCCAGCCATTCAGAAAGAAAAAAAAATCTATTCTGAAAATATCAAAGCATCTCTTTTAGATATTATTAATATAGTTTTGTTGCAGGTGGACACTAATGGAACTTACTTGAAACTAAAATTTTTCTCTCCAAAATGCTTTGATTTTCAGAGAAATGTTAATATTGTTTCAGAAAACCTTTTCTTCCCAACACCAGCTTTCACAAATTGGAGTAAAGGGATAGAGCTTCAAAAGCTCTTCAATTAACTGGAAAGAAGAAAAAAAAAAAAAGAAAAAAAAATAAAGAACTTAGTGTGTATTCTTTTTTCAAAGTCTTATAAGACAGGGAATCACTATTTAGATTTTTGAAATTTGAGCTTGAAAATGCTTGGACTATATCAATTATAGCATTGTTTTAACTGTGTTTGTCTAGTGAAAAAAACATTGAAGACCTGATTCATCAGAGCTTTTGGAAAAAAAAAAAATAAGTACATTCCTTTATGGTAACATACTTTTGATTTAAGCACAAGGTCATGGTTATGCATTCCCTATATCCTTGATTACTTTGATGCATCAGAGCTGCTGGCGAGGTTGGTGGTTGACTTGGTGGCAAAGGAACATATGAAGAGTCATACTTGAAATTTTCCTACAAAAGTTTACTTGCAAAAGATATTAATGGTCTGTTATATGGTGTCAGTTTTGCAGTTCATAAAGTGCCAGGATGGAATGAAGTGCTTTGGCTTAATTTTGCAGCAGAAATCAGGCCACAGATCTGACAAGTCTACACAAATGGTATATCGTATTACCCGTGGAGGAAGAACAAAATTTCCCTAAAATTTTATTTTTTATTTAGTTTATTGTTCATTTTTAAATGTAAAAATATTTTCTATTGGCATACATTTCATTTTAAAGGTGTACATGATTGTTTTATTTTCCATAAAGAGGCTGAGCAGCTGTAGCCACTATGGTTTAGAATATTTTTTTAAATGCCATCAGATCTGTTTCTATGTGAATATCAAAGAAGAAGAGGAGATACATATACTTGTTGAGTTTATCTGTGCTTCTGTGAAAGACTTCATTTTAGATTTCTTCACCACCACAAGAATACATGTACTTTGCCTTGTTTGCTTCTCAATTACAGCTGTACAAATGATTTGGTTCATTGCAGTTCTATTCCCACCCCTCCTCAATTATCCTGTCTCCCCTGTTTCCTTCCCTGCCCACCTTACACTCCACCAGGTGGGTACCCCAGCTTTTCATCCTTACAAAATCCTCTATGCCTATGGATGTTTTCGTAACTTGAAGCTTGATCTCTCACTGAATAGTTATCAGAAATGAAAAATAATTGGAATCCCCAAAGATGAAAAGCAAAAGGAACATTCATCACTGCTGCTAATAAATATTATAACAGTAGAGACCTCGACATATGGAATTGGCCTTGAAGGAAATGCAGTCCATCCCTCTGTAAATCCAGAATTTAAAAGCTCTTGAGGTGAAGGACTTTTCAAGCAAGTAAACCTGCACATGCATTTGAAGTGTAACTAACTTAGTTTTATGGGAATTTCTGAGATCATTGATAGCACTGGTATCCACCAGAGTTGACAATTGATGATTGTTTTAGGCAATCCCAAAGCACCCATCTCCAACAGTGAGGCACTCCACATGGAAGTGTAGATGCAAAGGGCATCAAACCTTCGTCAGCAGCAAGTGCAGAACATTCTGGTCTATGGCTGATGCTGTCAGCTGTGACAGCAAACCCATCCTTTTCTTCACTGAGGGGGTGAATCTACAGAGTGTGGGGCAGGCAATGACCTTACTGTAGAAGCTCATTGCCTGCAGGCTCTAGGACTAGCATTTTGTGAAAAGCCCACACTAGGCCTCCCTGGTAGCTCTGGGCTTTGACACCAGCTGGGGGTTAATGGGATCCACTCCCCATCTTCTCTAAATTTTGCCTAACCTGATCAGCCAAACTTTCTTTAGTGTTTCCCCCAAGCTACACAAGACTCTTTTCCTGCCTATGTAGGCGTTGGCCCTAAGGAGCAGAAATCTGGGTAGTCTGTGGCTGGAACTGTCTAAAGCCACAGCAACACGACGGTTCCCCACGCCTCTTCCACCATGCCTGTGCTTCAGGATAATTTGGCATGACATTTTCCACTTAACAATTCTGACTGCAATTTCACTGTGAATTAAGGAGGGTTTTGGTGTTTTGCTTTTTTTCTTCTCTTTCCTTGCGATTAGAGAGAAAGGGGAGGGGGACTTGGTTGGTGAAATGGATGTCCTGGTGCTGGTGTCAGGCTGGCCCCTGCACAGTCCCTTTTATCAGCAGTATGGTGTCCCCAGCTGTGAGCATCGAGGTGCCAAGAGTAATTAGAAGTGCAGCTATCAAGCCTTACTTTGTTCACAATGTACTTTTTCTTTTTCTTTTTTTTTTAACTTGTGAACTTTTCACATTACTGGGCTGAACAGAACGGGTGGAGATTTCTTCTTAAGCTATTTCCATTGTTATATAACTTTGATAGCGACATTAAGTGAGTCTTTACTGGCTCAGCTGAGCCTTCTGGAGCCTGTTGGGTGTTAAATGGGGTTCTCTGCTCAGTGACCTCCAACAACTGACGTCTCCTGATCTAAGCGCTTCCTGTTGTTTTACTGGTGACGGTTAGTTTTCTATTAAGCTCATTTGAGTCCTGCACATTTTTACCCTCTGCCCTTTAAAGGGAGGGACTAATGTTAGTTTTGGCTTCTGAATGAAAACTTTGCAGTTCAGGCTTACAACGGAGCAACTGCAAAGAAAAAAAAAAGGAAGAAAGTATAAATTATAAATCATTTTTAGCATTATGGCATGACCATTAACAACTGACTTCACTGTCACTATTATCTGTTGGAAATTATTTCAATGTGAAGTGTTCCTGGTATCAAGGATTCTACAGGCTTTGCTAGTCATTTGAAAGGCATGAGTTGTGCTTTAAAAATTTTGGGATTTAAAAGCTAGTAATAATGCATATTTGGTATTTCCTTCTGCCTTTCAGTGTTTTAACTTTCATGGGTATGCGAAGGTCACATCTTCAGACTTTTCTCCTTAGCCCTCAGGGCTAGAAACTCAAAAATGAAGGCTGAGATCGTCAAAGAATTAAATTCTTCTAGGAGCTTCGGGGGTGGGGAGTGGGGCAGAAGAGCAAGGAGAAAACAAATCTTTGACAAAATCACAAGAGCTGGCAGAACAATTAGCAAGTGGGAGGCAAAGGGTTCTTTTCTTTCCTTGCTGGTGACTGAGGCTAGATAGTCTAAATCACAGTGCTGATTTAAATTATATAGATTTTACTTAAACATTTAAAAAAATAGTGGATTTCATCATCCCATTTTTATGCCAAGCTGTTTCAGAGCCGCATGGTATATACTTAGAGGGGAAAAGCGAAGAGAGGATAGAATTTCAGTCATAACTCTGCATTTTGTACATTCAGTGGATTAGGTTTGATGCACCGATGTGTGTTCCTGCACGTGTCATCTGAAGCATTCATTCTGAGCAGGAGCATTGTCGTCAGGCTTCCAGACTGCAGGCTGACCTCCCCAAAGGCAGAGCTTGTCACCCACCAAATCGTTCCCCTTCTGCTGCTCCTGAAATTTTAGGCCAGGGCAGTCTCTAAGAGAATAGTTCACAACGCAACCAGATCACATGAATTGCAGCAAATTGCAGGCTGTTCAACCCATATGAAACTAATTTGGACAAAGTAGCTGGCTTTCAGCTTACAGGTAGTAAGTAGTGTTTACAATACGTGTGTGTGGAGTGCCATGTCGAAGTAGGTCTGAAAACCCAAGAACTGTTTTTGTTTTGTTTTTTGCTAGTTTAGCACAAATTAAATTATGCACCTTAATGCTATTCAAATAGAGCTTCACATCTATAAAATTAACAGATTAAAGAGTTCCTGCAAGTATTGGCAAAAATACAAGAATTAAAAATATTTTAAGAAAACGACTTTGAACAAATCCACAAATGAAAATGAACAAATCCACAAATGAAAAACCTCCCTGTCATATTTATTTGCAGATACATGAGACATTCTGAAATAAGGACATTTTATTTTCCCTTAGCATTATGTGTTTAATTTGGAAGTCCTGTATTTTAGACCTTCCACTGAATCAAAAACCAAAACAAAGAGACTTCAAAAGCCATTGTTGCTCCATTCGAGTCTAAACTCTGCCTTTGTTCCTATGGCTAATGAGTTTATACTGTCCTGCAGGGAGAATTGACACCAGCCTCAAGTAAATGAAAGCAGGCCAAATGTTGGTAAGATCAGAGCACTAAAGTAATTATGGGTTGCTTAAATGTTTATCTTCTTTACAGGTGGGAAGGGAAGAATGAAAATGAAGTGGGACGGTGCAAAGAGACTGGCAAGATTCATGTGACAGTCAATCACAAGTACTACAGGCCAACTGAAGTGGTAAGAAAATGCCCTCTCTTAGCTTTGCAAATGAATAATCCAATCACTCAGCCAATAAATTGCTGCATTTGGCCAGCAGTCTGTGAAAACGGCTTAATTGCACTCCCGCTGCCGGCTTTTAGAGCTCTAAATTAGCCTGCTAGTTGGCCCCCTCACAGCCAGCTACCTGGGAGGAAACAAGAGAGTAGCCCTGACAGAGTCTCTGCTCTGGTCACCCTCTCCGAGTGGGAGCAGCGATGCTGTAGGGGGTAAAGCATCATATGGGAAACAAAGAAAACGTAAAACAGCTCGTTGTTCCTTCTGGTTGTGAGCGGGAATGCGGTCAGCTCTCCTCCAGCTGCGAGAATGGAAAGCAGAGGAAGGTGGGCACTGATGAGCTTGGTTATAAAGCACCTCCTTCTGTGTTTCATGACTATTTCAACTCCGTCCAGTGAGTAACCCCTGTCCAGCTCAGATCTTTGTAACTATGGGTACTGCAAAATTCCTGTTTTAGGAGTGCGTGTGTGCTCTGTTTTCTTGGGTGCTTTGCAGGATCCCACTCAGCAAATGCTGGTTTGCAGAACATATTTAGACTCCCAGGAATGCATCAGTGAAGTCTGTCAGGGGTTCTAAACCAGCACATGCTGCCAGCAGGACCAAGTCAGTAATCCCTGTGCTCCAATCACCTAATGAGCATGCTAGGAGAGGGAAAAAAACAAACCCCAGTATTTCAGGCAGGATGGTGGCAATGCACAAAGACAAAGCCTGCTGTCTGGACACAGGGAACGGTAACCCTGGTTGTGCAGTGTGGAACTGGGTGTACCCAGGGAGAAATACCAGCCCCACTGGCTGCTGACACAACAACAGCTTGTCAGTCGATGAAGGGCTGTCTGATTCAAGCAATGGGGTGACAAGAGCACCTTTGTGTTGGCACCGATTGCAGGGTGGGAATGGGGAGCTGCGTGTGTGGAAGTGGACATGGGTTTTGAAATTGAAATTCAGAGTGGAATGGAGACTTCATGTTATGTTAAAAAGGGCTGGACCTGTCTCTTGGAATCAAATGCTAGGAAGTCATGAAGAGCTGTCTGTCATTCTGTGCTGTGGTAAGGTGTCAGGATGATAAGGAGGACGGAGACAAAAGGACTTGCCAAACAGGAAAAGGACACTTGACCCAACAAGTCCCTGCTTTGTGAGACCCACTTTCCTGCTTTGTCATACCTCTTACTAACGAGTACATATTCGCGCCTCAAAATTCACGGATAATATGTAGCTGTCTGAAAGCCATCACTGTAGACTGTAGTTACACCCTATTCATGCGTTCAGACATTTTCTGCTGAAATAGTGGTGCTCATGGTCTTCTTTTTCTCTGTCTTTATTAATCTCCTTTTGGGAACACAGTTTCTGGATTTTAAATTCAGTTCACTATACATTTGTCCATTTTGGAACAGTGCATAAGAACACATCCCTCAGGAATACCCACGTAATTTCTAGTGGGTCCGTACATGAGTATAGGGATTTATTCAGATACAGAGTGGAATGTGGCCTGGAAATAGCACTGTATATAAATGCAGTAGATGTATGATTATCTGAAATTATCTGATCTGCTGTAGGCCACCTTCCCTGGAATTAGGGCTTTTAATACAGTCCCTGCTTGGTTCCTGCTGAACCCAAGAAGGCTGTGAAGCTGCCGGAGCATGATCAAGGTAGCAGCACAAAATGGGTGTTGAAGCACCTTTGTCCTAAGGAACATGCAGATGAACTGTGAGCAAACTCCTCTCTGAATAAATGGGGCATCCTTTTCCTGCAATCATTTCCATTTTAGAGCATGTCAGGATGGATACCCAGAATCACTTTTTTTTTTTTTTTTTTAATTCTGATTTTATTTCCATTCCTTGCCAAAGGCAAGGAAACTACTGTTTGTTTCTTTCAGGGACTCACATGTGTGCAATTCAAAATGCTAGACCAAAATCCAATCCATGCCAAGAAAGCAAGGAAAAGCAGTAAAACAGCTAAAACAGACTGATGGCACGTGTGCCCTTCTGCAGCCCGTGCAAATACTGCTGAAGGCAAGAAAGCCTCAGGTGACATTTTGGAAGAAGGCTTAGCCAAATCAGTTAACAGGAATTCTGTTGTTGAATCCCAGCTGACACAGAAAATCTGATGCTCAGATTCTCATGTCTTGCTTGGAAACATTTCTATCTGTCTGTCTCTCTAAAATTTAAAATGGTATTCTGGAAAGTGAAAATAAACATAATTTAATCTTGTGTACAGTCAGTTCTGACAGTGCCAATACATTCATTTGAAAACACATTTGTTTTCTTCAGTTAGTGATCCCTGGGGTCAAGGCCTCCCATTGAAAAGCTTAGCTGTACTGAAGAAGAAACCTTGAAATGTGAGACTGTCTTCTGGTCAAACTAAGTAGACCCTTTGAATGCCTCGGCTCAAAACCTCTTCACTCTGCTTTTGACTGCTTTGGGGCCCCTTGATATTTACTGGCCTTGGGAGTTGTTCCTGCTAATGCTTCTAATGCCTGTCTCTCCTTCCTTCCTTATGTCTTGCCAACTACAAACCTATCAGTATTGTTTCTTTCGGCTTGTATCAAATTCCTATCAGTATCTTTTCTGACCCCTTTTTAATTGGTTTGGAGACTTCTAAACTGCTGTAAGGATTGGGGGACAATTATTACTTTTGCCTTTCTTAAAATCAACAGTTTTCACAGGAGCTTCATGGCAAGTTCACTTTTTATACTGAACTTTATAGTGCACTGGGAAAGATGTTTTCACACATTTTGCAGGTTTTTGAGCACATAGCCAGTGAAGTCATACTTTACACTGATTTTTCTGCCCCAATCATGTAAAGAACATGTACAGTTTACTTGTGTGTGAAATGTAGGTACTTCAGAAACTATCTCACTAGTCTTTTCTACTTAAATTACAATCAAAATGCTTATATTGTAGGTGGGCAACTTAGTCTATACTTGAATTTAAATAATCTATTTGGTATTCAAAGAAACTATTAAAATTAATTTTAAATTTCTTTTAAAAATTAAAACTGAAATTCACGGAGCTGCCTCAGTGAATTGGAAACAAGCAGCCTTGCAGCACACAATGTCATAGGCATCAGGTCTCTCAACCCCTGAAGTTGAGTAATTTTTACAGCATTATGGTCTGTCTTTAATTTTCTTATCTTTCAGCAGGAAAATTGCTATTAATTTGTATGCATAAATTTGCTTCCAAGAATTGCACAATTGCTTCTAATTAAATTTTGCCCAGTAAGGTGTTTGAGTAAAAGTGCATCTATTATTTTTGCATAGCAGATATTAAGCTAGTAGTTCTATAGAAGCTTGCTTCATTCATTGCCCCTTCCTGCAACAGTGAAGATTAACTCCAGGTCTCACTGGTCTGTCCTGTCATCACAGAACTTAAATGTATATATCTCCCAGTTAGGAGTTTATATTACTTTTTTGAAAAGAGAAAGCAAAGAAACCTTTCAACCATATGTAAATGTTGTTTTTTCTCAGAGTCTAATGCTCTACATGTGTTACAGACAATTCTTCCCCTTTCCTCCCACCTGCCTCTACTGTTTTCCTCCAGACTGCCTAGTGTAGGAACTGCAGGTTCTATCCATGCATCCCATTTGTTATGGGCTGGCATGGCTGTAACTCTGAGGATGCACGCACATCATCAATGCAAATTTTCTTCCTTTAAGCAAGCCCTGGAAACTGTGTCACAATGTGATGCTAATATTTAAATGGTCATCTGGCCTCTTATTATTCTTCTTCAAAGAAAAAATGCTAACTTGCTAACTTCTTCCTTTTGTTATATGCTTAAGTAATTAAGAATTTTTCTCCCAGTTCTTTCTAGCACTGATATAAATTATATATATATATATATGATTTCTCAAGTTTTCTGTGTGTTACTTATACTTAACTTTGCATCTTTGCTTAGCTGTGTTTGGCCTCAGTTACCCTTTTCCCTCCTTGGAATTAAGCAGGACGGCTTTAAATTTCAGTCTCTTCAGATGTTTTTTAAAAATTCAGCTCTGTGTTTCCCATGTTTCATAGGATTCCAGTAAAAAATTCCTTGGGGCATATCACATTCTCCCAAAGTCAGCTTTCTTATAGTCAAAAACATCTTTTAACTCCTCTAAGTGATCCTGCCCTAAAGAGCATTTAGAACCTAAAGAAACCATGATCACAAACGCCTAAAAGCCCCACACTTCCCCTTTAGTTTTCATACAAGCTTTATTTCCTACTCTTGAGTTCAGAGCTGCCTGTGACTGTAAACTGTTCAGATGTCTGCATGAGGAAACACATGCTTCCCTTCCTCAAGGACCTTTTTGCTCATCAATGTCAATATGTGGCTTGTACTAATACTCATGAAAATGAAATGGAAGCATTCAAGGAAGAATATTCTTCAGATGATTTTCCTGTCTATTTTCCTCACTAGCAGCCAGGTAAAGAAGTTGTGGGTTGTCATAATACTGAGAGTCTTCTCTTATATGGTGGTTTTTTGGTTTTTGGTGGTTTGGGTTTTTTTCTCCTTGTTCTGAAAATATGTGTCAACATCTGAAAACTATTGCCTGTTGTCCTTAGTTCTCCTCCAAGCTGACTTTGCTGCTGTGTCAGTCAAAATGTTTATATTGTTCCTTACTTAAAACTCAACATTATCTCCACATTGCTTTGCCATCCTCTTTCTTTTATTAGTCCCTCCTGCTAATTAAACCTTCAGTAGATTTGTTTATTTGTTTGTTTTAGTCAAGGCCTTACATATCAGGCATTTCAGAGGTAGCTCTGGAAATATACATGTCAAATTCAGCCAAGTAAAATAATGATTAGTAGTAACTTGTCTCTGTATAGTGTCTAAGCAGCACTTAACATATTTTAAATGTTTCTCAATGCGAATGTGAAAAAGGTTTTTTAAAAAATAGCATCACTGTGTTTCTGGTTCTGAAACCTATATGGCAGAGCAGAGAGACTGCACAGTGTGAGTGATATCGTGAAGTGGTGGCAAAGATAGGGGGAGACCCTGATGGCAATTTGTTCTGCTGCCACTCCTAGTGGACTCAACTGCCCCTCCACAGTTAGCTTTCTAGTTATTTTATCTCACCCTCATTTTGTTCATCTTAGTTCTTTCTTAGAAGATAGGAAGACCATTATTGCTATCACTTTTTCCTCTCAGTATGTCACCAAACCGCACAACCTCTAGCAGGCTCATGTGCAGTCTTGCTCACTGTCTTGTTTGATCCTTTTAACAGACTCTTAGCAGGAGCCCTAGTTTACCTAACTTAATGTGTGCCCCTCAAATGCTCCCACACACAATTCTGACTTTTTGCTTCATAACTACCTCATTACATCAGAATTAGACAGCCATATCCAGTAAAGGAATCCCTCTGGACACCACTGCTCATATGCTGCGTTTTACTCGTTGCTTCTCCTTGCATCATCCTGCTCCTCCTTTGCTATGCCTCCAACAAAACATTTCTCTGGCAACTTCTACAGCTGGCTCTGTTCCCCTTCTTCCTTCACCACCTCTTTCTCTGCTGTCATTCCTGAGGTTTTGAAACCAGCCATGTGTCATCTGTGACCTTCACATCTCATTGATCTTCCTGAGAACATCGGCCTGTCTCTCTGAGTCTGCTTTCCGATCCTCTCATGCCACAACCATCTGACAAGACTAGCCAGAGGAAGAGGGTGTCCTTACCTCCTGGGGTCTAAGTTAGAGTGGTTTTGCACCTTGGGTGTTGCACCATATGTTCATTTACAAGATGAGTAGTTTTTATTTGGAAATGTTAGGAGTATCTGAAGAAATCTCTGACTGACTTTGGGCAATGCAATTTGCCATTCTGGGTGGGTGAAGAGATTGCAACCCCATTGAAAAGCTGCTGTGTAAAGATAAAGCTTTCATCCAGGCAGAAGGGTTGGTGGTTTTAATTTGTTGCTTGTTTTTCTAAAGGCCATTGACACATGGCAATTAGTGGCGATCTTAGATGTGACAGATCCAGGCTCAGATCCTGAAAATAGATTTTTAAATTAAACTCAGGTGACTGAAGGAGAGGTGCATGACGACAGAATGCTGTTTACCTCCTTAATTAGAAATTGCTTGATTCAGCACTGCATCCAAGCAAGTGCTTCACTTCAAGGGCATGGATAGTTAATAGGCACAGTTTCCATGCTAAGAGTGTGCTTGTGTGCTTTGCTGCATCTTAGTCTGAGGCAAAGCAATATATTTGTGATGGGAACCGAGATGGCCAGCCTGAACATCGTGGGAACTCAGGAGGTGCCAGCTGATTATTCTTGTTTTGCTGCCCCATTGTACTTGAGCGCAGGGCTTGGGAGTGGAGATGCTAAAATAGCTCAAGATGATTTCTTTAGCCAGGTTCTCTTAGGGTAGCTTGGTAGGCAAGAAGGAACTAGACCAAGTTCATGCTGTTTGTGGTTTTAATCAACTGCCCCTACAGTGAGGTTTCCTGTCCGTAATTCTTCTCTGCCTTCCTGGCAGTGGGGGGTCTTACCACCACTTCTTCACTTATTCATGTTTATTCATGCACGGAATGTATCTCTTTATCTCACCTCTTATCCCCTTGCCTCCCCCTTCTCTTGGCCTGCCATTTGGCCGCCTCCTCCCCCTTGTTATCTCTCTCTGTTGTCTCACCCTCATCTGGACCATCCCTTTTTCTCTTATCACTGCCTGTCCCATACAAACACTCCAGCAGATGTGGTGGGAAATGCAAAGCCTCTGAAGGGAAGTCACAGCAGTGGGAGAGAGCCTGGAACAGGCAAAAGCCATGGCAGAAGTCCAGGCTCAGGCAGCACCAAAGACACATTTGTCACAACTGTTCCCCTCCTGCCAGCAGTCTCCACCACCTACAGACTATTCCCCAGATCAGACATTCAAAGGAGCCAAACTGTGGTTCAGACCACATTTTGGAGCACACAGTGAGACTGCAGAGTGGCTCAGCAGAAATCTGTTCCCATCAGGGCTTTCTGAAGACCTTGGTGTCAGAGGTGGTTGAGGTCACTTGCACACCTGATTGCTGGTTCACATTCAAAAGCAGGAGCATGTCTGAAGATCTGTCTCCCTTTTAGAAGCTGTTTATTTTATTTTACAATAGGGTTTTAAAAGTCAAGCAATGTGCTAACAATACTGTTCTCATTTTGACTGCATTTCCCACTTCATTGTAACCTTTTCTTTTGAGTGTTTTGTGCCAACTCAACCCTTGCAATGGTTTCAGAATGGCAGTACAGAACTGTAAATGGCATGATTTATATGAAAATAAAAATGGCTTTTGAATACAGAGGATATGAGACAGAGGTGAGGTTTCCTTCAGCAAATCTGGAATTAAGGGCTTAGTCTGATGTCTAATTTCTTCAGCTCTAGCCAGAGCTTGCTTGCCTTCAGCTGTTTGTATTTTATTTTATGGGTGAGTGGGTGCACAAAGGAAGATGACACAAAGCTCCAGTGCGTTCATGTGTTTCATCCAAGAAGCCATGAGATGGCTTTAGTGTTGGTAAAAGCAGTTTCTTCTGGGTTTGGGTCAGCAGATGCCTTGACATTGGCCTTTTCAGCATGGAGTCTTCCAGTCAGTGGTTTTCTGGGAGAATAACTGTCTCGAGCCTGAGTATGCCATGACACCTAATATTTGTACTGCTTGAAAAATGGTATTCAAGCCACTGATTCTGGAAATCCTATGCCCCTTCCTGCTAAATATTTGTCATTGTTACTTTGGTGCTGCTGAAGATGTTATGAGAGTGAGTGCAGTTGTCCCTCTCAGGGTCACTCCAGGGCAGTGTGAAAGGGCTATATGGACCAGGTAAGGAGAAACGCATAAAGATGTGGCCAGTTCTGAGGAAGGAGAATGGTTTGAGAGTTTATCTCCGAAAACTTTCATTTAATGATTTTTCAGGTGTTTCACAATCCAAAAATGACAATGGGCTTGTCTGAATTTCATTTATTTCTTTAGTTATCTGAAGTTTACTCCCTGAGAAAGTGTAGGATGTTTTAACTTCACATGCAGAAAAAAAAGTCACAAAATATTCTGTTCAAAAAAAGAGAAAAAAATTGGCTCTTCAGTTTTTCTAAAACAAGCCTAATTTGAGTGGCAGGAAGGTACTTTTCTGGGGTAGTAGTGCTTTTTTTTAGATTAATCCTAGAGGTCTTCTATCTCCCCATAAAGTCCACAACAAGTCTTCTCTCATCTCTGTCCTTCACCACGTGCGATTTCTATCAAAAGGGCAAATGGTAAAAAGGAAGTGGAGGTTTGGAAGTGGTTGTTTAAAAAAGTAAACCTTCACTTTTCCCCTCTATCACCTTTAGAGTCATCATTTGTAAATTAACGATTTTTTGGATGGAGGCAAGAAAAGGTGGGATTTTTGTTATTATTGCTGCCCTGTGATGATGATGATGATAATGTTGATGAGCACTTGACCACCTTCCATATCTTCTTGTCTCATCTTTGGATTCCACTAAAAACCTGTAGCAATGATTCTGACCTTATTGGAACATTGTTAATTATTTTTTCGTATCCTTAATACTTCCCATGTGTTGAAAAATAGTTGAATTGCAGGGAAAATTGAGTCTTGCAGATATAAACAACTTTTAAAAGATGGTGGTGCAGTGAGTTGTTGCTGACTAAAACCCTAGAAAAATTATATCTGGGGAATAAACATCTACAGTACTTGTCATGAACCAGGAAATGGATCTTCATGCCCATCTTGGATGCTCCCCAAACTGTCTGATGTCCCAGCTGGATGGGTGAAAGAGGAGACAGTAATTATCTGCAGGGCAAGAGAGACTTAAACATTAAGAGCTTTATGCCTAGGATCAGCTGGAATTTTTGCTCATTCCTCACATATAGTCTCTGAGCTCGCCAAAGCAGACAATATGAAAAATATTAACAGGATTCAAGAAGACATTAGTAATAGATTAAGAGTGCATGCCTCCCTTGTGAGACTTTTTTTTCCTTAATTTTTTTTTCTTTCAGTCAGAGAAGTCTAAAGGTGAGTAGGTGAAGTCAATTTTAATAATTCACAGACAATAATACATATATTTCTTACTTGACAGAGCTAGTGTTTAAACTATTAGCATTGTCTGGCATAACATGAAACAGGATCAGTCACTCATCCCTTTGAAACCTCTAACCTGGCCTCATTTAAATTTCTTCCTTTCAGCTTTGCCAGTACATTTTAATAGTCCTGGTAGAGCTCTCAGCTGCCTTGTGACTTCAGACTTTATCTACCAGGTTGTGGTTAGGAACAGAGTGAGGCAGCACCATTCCTCGTCAGCTTTTCTGTATGCAGTGACACAGAAACCTCAGTGCTACAGATAGCCATTGAAATTCAAAACAGACCACTCGACTGCTGAACAGAAATGAGTTTTTAAATCAGATTTTCCTTTTGGAACACTGTTCTGTAATTTTTGAAAGCACTCATTTTTTTTTTTCAGTCCTCCAGATTGCTGAACTGGTACTGCTTTGTAGTCATCCTTTGTATTGAATAGCTGTAAGGGGAAAGGCAGATAAACAATAATGAAGAAAAAAAAAATTGTTTAAAATAGGACACCTACCTGCTTTTTCACAGGGGTCTGTGACAAGTTCATGTTTATTGCTCACTACATCCGTTACCAAGTTAGTGCTTCACAGACCTTAGTTTTAAAAATTTCCAAATTGAGTGACTAGGAGTTGAATTGCTTTTGATTTTAGTTTTAATTCTGCTTGATGCTTAAAGTAGTATGCTTCCACCTTCTGCTTTTGAAAGCAAAAATATATATTGAAGCTTCTTTACAATAATAAAGGCTTTTGACTAAAGTAATTGGCTCCCACTATAGCTTTTCCTTAGATAACAGTTGTAAATTTCTAAACCTCTAATCTTTGGCAGCATTTTCCTCTTGATCCAAGTTTCTGTTTCCATGTGTTGGTGGAGATTAAAAAGTAGATTGTGAGCGTGCAATTGGAAACAGAGGAAATGTAACGTTTTGGGAAAAGCTCAGGTAGGGCCAAGTTTGCTCCATGCACTGTTTTCGTATCTATGAAAAAAAACCTACTGGGGCCTCTTCTTACATAGCAGTGTCACTACTGATCACATGTTGTGACATTCACTCCTCACTCAAAACAATTCTTCTGTAGTGCTAATCCTATAAAATTACCAGTCTTTTATCCTACACATTGTCAACTGAGAGGGCTTGCAGATGAGTATTCAAGGTAGTATTTAGGTGTTTTTCCTGACCTTTCTTTCTCTGTCTCCTCCCCAAGGTGCTTGTTGGTATTATGTCTGTATTTTACGTATTTGTAAGGTGCCTTCTGGATGGCTTCTGGGCTTAAAATAAAGGCCAAAATTAATCTTGACTGCTGAAGTGAATCCCAAGAGTCAGATACCTCAGATACTATAAACAAAAAGTTGTCATGATTAGTATGTGACTAGCCCTATAGGTAAGCCACCCACCTCTATAATAATTCAATACCTGTGTGGCCTAATGAATGCAAGGGGAAGGTGGACACAGAAGTAAAAACACGAACCCAGGAATTATTCACCACAGTAGAGATTCACAGCAGCAAAGACTTACGAGCACTTGAAGAATAGCCAAAGGGAGTTGGTGATGGATGACAGGCAGTTTGTGTGCTGGAAAGCTCACAAGAAGTGTTCTTATTTTTGCTTTCTAGTATTAGCAGCTGCAATTAGTTCTACTTTGGCTTAACTGCTGGATGAAATTAAAAAAAAATAAATACATGATTGACTTAATTAAGTTCTTAAATACGGGTTTGTGAAGGATTTTCTACTCCAGAGTAATGCCTGGACAATTATCTTTGATACTCTTGATAGCAGAGAGCATATTCTCTATGTCTGAGAATACCCTGGATGCAAACATCTGCATCCAGCAGCTTCTTCAGCTGGATATCCTTCCAGAGGAAGCAGGTGTCAGGATCATGCTTGCAGGGTGGAAAACTTCTGTGGAAAACATATGTACAAGTACGTGGCAGCTTATGTACTTGCTGTGGGTTTTGTGAGGATCAATGTTATGTACTAGAGTTCTTCAAAAGGGCATTTTGTGCATTGACATTCAGACAACTCAGGACTTACCAGAACTTTGAGCTGGGAGGAACCATTTAGAAATGTGACAATGTGGTTGGAGTCACTGTTGCTTTTGGCTGGAACTACCAATGATTGTCTTATTTATCATGGTAAGAGGAAAGGGCCTGATGAAGAGGTATGTGCAGTGGTCAGAGGAATGTAATCAATAACTCCTTCCACACACTGATGAATGCCAATGACTGCTAGAGACAGAAAGAGCTAAATAAATGAGATGTAAATACCTCCTTGGTTTGTATACCAACTTTCCTCTTGTTGCTGACTATTTTCTGTAAAGCCTGTAGAAACTGGGTTGTCCTTCAAATCTTCCAATGTGTTTTTTAACTGCCGAGAACTCAGCAGGACACTGTTTGCAAGGCAAAACTTCTCAACACACAGCATATCAAGAATGCCCTCAAACACTGGGGACATGAAGGCTTTCTCAGGGTTCCTGTGCAACCTGTCAAAGACAGTTCAGGAGACTAGCATGCTCCAGGAGATGTATCACACCTGCATGGCACTTCCAAAAGCTGTGAGTAGATTGTTGCAGTAGAGTAAGAAACCTTATATCGAGTTCCTCTGCAGGAAAGTGTTCACTTTGGATCAGGATTAACAGAGAATGAATATCCAAGTAGAATTTTTTTCATTTCCCTTTTGTTCATGGCTATAATGTCACCTAATTTTGACCTTCTCATAATAAGTACCATCTAACCAATTGCAGGGATCTCTGTAGAGATGCACTTCAAAAAAAGGCATTCTGTTAATGTAAATTATTTTAACATAGTCTTTAGATATTAGAGAAATTCCTGAATAAGGAAAAGGAGGGTTAGACATTTCTGTAAGGACACTTGTAATGCCAGTGGGAAGAGAGGCCTTGACAATGCACTGGTGGAGGTAAACAGATTCATTTCTGTGGAAAGGGTGTTGACAAGCAGTGATTTTTGGGAAGCCTCCAGACAGAGTCCAGACTCTGACTTTAGGGATTTAGGCACTATAAAAATTGTTATTAACAAAAAACCAAACCAAAACAAAAAAACCCAAAAATAACACACACAAACATTTACATCAGCAGTGCCTGCAGTTTTTTTCTTTTTTCTTCTTTCACATAATTTTGTTCTATTAAACATTTTCAGAAACACTGGAACCTAGCACTATGAAAAGGACTAAAATCCTTTTTGATAAACTCTTCCTGTGTTGCTTTTGTGTCAAATCAAGTACATTTCAGCTGCAAATTTAGTCTTCCTCAAAAGAATAAAGTATGTAGGGCCTTGAGCCTGATAGACCTCATGTGGACCTGAACTAAAATGATCATATTGAATATCATGTTGCTGAATATGAAGTGGCCTTGCACATTTTCATGGCCTTAGGCATAGATATAGAGATGGCTCCCTCCAAAACCGAGTTCCAGGCATGCTTACAAAATCATTTCCTCATGTCCCATATAGTGTTTTGCTTTGGTTTGTTCTTATTCCCCAAATTAATTTTTATTTTGCCTAATAAGGTGATGCTTTGGAGAGAGGGACCTTACAAGCATTCTGTTTTGCTGTTTCTTTTTTGCCCCCTCTACAAAACATCCCATTAATTGCTGCTGCAAAGAAAGCAGATTCCTCTTTCTGTATGCTCCTGAAAACTCCTTTGTTGCCCTCAAAAATCACTGTACTAGTGATGTGCTGTGACTTCTTGTGCATCTTGATGACTGCTGTTGTTTATTGTTGTCCTCTTGCACTGCCCTGTATCTCTACTTATTTGTTCTCCATTTCATGTACTGTGGCCATGGGCATGTAACTTGACCTAATGATTTAGGCTGAGCAAAGGAGAAAAATCTAGTCACAAGAGGGTGAAATGCTTCAGTGCAGCAGAAACCAGGTAAATTAGCTCATATAAAAGGCTGTTTGTCACAGTAGCAGTATGCCTTCATGTTATTAGCTAGTTCAGTAATGTGCTGTATGGCCTTGGATTATGAACATTTTGTGCAGGAAAACTTCTTTTGGTCCTGATTTGCAGCACAGATAGAGCGGGAAGATCCTTGGTGATGAAAGAGGTTTTTAGACACAGACTGTGATAATCGCCATTGTATCTTTGTAAAGATTTTAGAGAAACATACGTGGGAATCTATTTTTTACATCTGTTAAGATTCTGACCCATATATGCAGACTTCCACCTGCATGCAAAAGCTGAGGGAAGCATACCAAACTTAGCTCACTGGCTGAGTAACAAAACAGCTTTTCAATGCCCTGAGACCCAAGGAGCTCATCCTCTTACTGGAAATTCTTTGGATACCATCTTTAAATGTTTTGCAGTATTTTTATTAGTACTTTCCACTCTTCAGTGGATCAATGGAAGCCTGTTCTGAAATTCTAAGCACTTCTTTCTTTACATTAGTGTTTCAAATTAATGGTCTGCAACTGTAAACTCACATATTTGTACTGACACGTGTTTTAAATATAAAGCTCTCATGTTCCTGCAGTTAAAGGAAGATCCAAAGAAAATGAGAGTGTCTGGCACTCCATTCTCCACTATCAGCTCATTAGCCAATTTTACAAATTTATTCTTCATGCGGAAAAAATGTAGTGACGTAGTGGCTTGTTGGCTGTGTCATACAAGTGCTGTACTGGTAACTGTGTTACTATAAATTTCAAATCAGTGCATATTTTCAGCAGTTACAAGGTATCTTCATGAACATTACTGAAGTGCTTTAGTAGGACCTATTTTATATTCAAAATGATGGAAACGCTGGAAGAGGTAAATGTGGTTATATCCAGCCCTTATATGAATTGTACAGCACCTGGCTTTCTCTTCTTTCAAAAAACAATGCAGTTACAATCATAGAATAGAATCATAGAAAATCCTGAGTTGGAAGGGACCCACAAGGACCATTGAAGTCCAACTCCTGGCCCTGCACAGGATACCCCAAGAGTCACACCATGTGCCTGAGAGCATTGTCCAAATGCATCTTGAACTTTGTCAGGCTTGGTGCTGTGACCACTGCCCTGGTGAGCCTGTGCCAGTGCCTAATCACCAGAAACTTTTCCTGATATCTGTCCTAAACTTCCCTTGACTCAGCTTCATGCCGCTCCCTCGAGTCCTGTCACTGGTGACCAGAGAATCAGTGCCTGCCCCTCTGCTTCCACTCATGAGGAAGTAAAAAACACCTAATAGATCCAAATAGACCTATCCTTTAGTTTTTCTACTAAAAATCAAAAATTCAGGGTTAAGGATCAGATTGTCATTGATTTGCTGTGACCCTTGGCTAAGTTATATACAGTTTCTGGTGCTAAAGACTCAGAAGATTTTGTGCAGAGAGTTTAGGAACTCATTTTCATTTACACTGTGACTTTCCTATGCTACTACATGAAAATGGACTTTACAGGGGAAGTTTATTAAACTACTTGAGTGAAGGCTACAGGTATGAACTTAATTCTGTTAGTGACACATGTCATGTGCAGGCTGCACAGCATTTTTTGCAGGGCTGAGGCTTGTCTCCTGTCCTGTTCCTTTTCACCATGTGCTCATGCACAGGATGACTTAAGTGTATACACTTAATTCTCTGCATTCTGATCATCTAATCACCCATCTACCTATACCATCATTCCAGTGTTTTCCTTCCTCTTTCCCCCCAATCATCTCTTACCACTCCTTTTCAAATGTATTTAGACATTGCCTTTTTACTGTTACATCTCTTCAGAGATAAAATACTTCTGTTTTACTTAATGCTTTTCTTTTTCCTTAAAAGAAATGTGAGACTCTTGTCCCAGAACACTAATTTCCCTACTACTGTTACTCCCCTACTGCTCTCTGCTTTTGCTGCCCAGCTAGCTGAACACAAGTGTCTTCTCAATCTTTTTGCAGAAACAGAACTTCAGGTTTTATTCTAAGAGATGCCTTTTAAAAAGATTTCCAAGAATCCCATGTTGTCCATACACAGAACAAAAACAGAAAAAGCACATGCCTGGAAGTACTCTACAGGCAAAAAAAAGGGGAAAGAGTCCAACTTCTTGGTGGGTTTTTTTCATAGATATTGGTAAGTAAGTGAAACAGAACTTGATTTGATGTTCATTCTTGATGAGATGCATGTGTTGTGCACATACACGTGCTTTCCCTCTCTTTCTTCTCTGTTTAACTCCCATTTAAACAGTGCTTGGTGACTGCTGGGAGCTGTAATCCATGTGCAACTCTGTCATGAGGCAAACACCAGCCTGAGGGACGGCTCTGCAGAGCAGTATGTAACCAGTTGGGTTGCTGAGGAGTCATAAAAGAGGGAAAAAGGGTTTCATGAGAACTCAACCAGTGCCTTTTGGAAAATGTTTCTTACACTCTCTTAAGAGATGCAAAGTTTGTATCTTGTACGGTTTCTTGTATTTAGCCAGGGACAAGATTACAAAACAGAAAATGGCAGAACTTCACAGACAAATTGATACTTTCTCAAATTTATTTCACAAGGCATTTCACACAGCTTCAGAGTAGGCTGAAAACACCTATAAAAATCTGCTGTTTGCTACATAGATTAAAAAAATCTGCTGTTTATGAAACAGAAAAAAAAAAGAAAAATCTTTTGCTTTTTATCACAAGAATTTTTTTTCCCCTGACAGAACCATGAACAGTGTGAATATTTATATTTGGTTCTCTACTTCTGATACTTGTTTTTATTACCCATCTCTAAAGTCTCTGCTTGGGTGTATTTGTAGGAGGTTATCTGAAGAAACACAGATGTTTGAAAGTTTACCATTCTTTTAATTAAATAATGTGCTAGGGTATATTTATAACTTTGCTGATTCAGAGCATAGGTTAACAGCTCCCGTACTCCAATACTATTGAGTAATTGCCCAGAACACTATCCTAACACTTCTGTAAAACAAAGCACTAGGGACTGTTAGTGTAGAAAACTGTAGAATTTTATAAGGGAATTTTAATGGGGAGAACTATTAAAAATAAATTCTTCTGTTTATGAGTATTGGTTAATGAGTGGAATGTTAAAAAAAGATGCTAAGTAGTGACAGCTTCAGCAACAGAAATTATAAACAATAGATATTTGTGAGTGATGAATATATCATAGTTGCTATTACTGAGTTTCCTGCCAGGTTTCCTTGGTGTTATGCTCAAAAATAACAAAGTAATTGGTACCTGTGTTGTAGTAGAACAGATCTTGTGGATGTTTGATGATATGAGTTATAACAAACATCCTGACTACAAGGATATTTGGACTTGGGCATCTTCACATTAAGTACATCCCACCCTTCTTTCTTGCAATCTTCTGCCAAGGCAGCACACTAAAATCTTAGTGAAATGGGAACCTTGGGAACTATTGCTAGTGGAGAAGGAGAAGGTAGTCTTACAGGTGGCGTTGGTCCTCTAGGAAAATATGTTGAATTGAAGCAGTTATAAGCAGTGGAACAGATCTCTTAACACTTGACATGCACTACAAATGGAGCCATTCATTCTTTAGGTGAAATTGATTTTAATGTGCTATGGTGCTGGTGCCTGTTGTAGACCATCTTGCAGCATATGGAGACCAAAGAGGTAAAGTGTGGAAGTAGGTGGAAGCTGAAGTCCTGAGCCCAAGTCTCATTTGCGTGCTGTGTTTTCACAAAAAGCATCCTACTGCCTGGAGAGGGGATACTTTCAATAAAATGCTTCATCTTCTCAGTGAGGGTTTTTAGTGGGATGACTTCAAGGAGAGGCAGTGGTAAATTCACCCTGCATCTGGGCAGGGTACGAATGGGAATTGCAATTACAATGATTTTCTTTCCTTTTGGTAATTTAAAGAAACACACACACACACATATGCACACAAACACTCTGTCCTCTCCTATGCTGTCAGTTTGGAAACCTTTGCTTCTTTCCCTCTGCTTTTTTTCTGAGGAAATGCTGCAATTAGGAGGCCTGTGAATATTGCTGTACAGATACTCCAAAGTGTTGGTTTAAAGCATGAGTTCATAAACTCTCCCCTTCTGTGCAATGGCAAGAGTGCAGTAGGTCCGTTGCCACTCACATACTTTCACCTATCTGCTCTGACCAATTGGAAGTCAGCTTTGAAGCAAAAGAGCCAGTGATACCATGCTTAATTCACTCCCAAAGTCAGTCCCACGTTTATAACAGTAACCATGTTAATATTAGAGTGGGGGCTTGAAGGGGCATTGGACCTCAAACAGTTCTCTGAAATCCTGAGTCCTGCTTCAGGGTGGAATTTGTGAGCAAGGCATCCCCTCCAGGGTTACTCACAGAGGAAGGAAGGGATGGCCGCTGTCTTGGCCTTAGGGCTCAAATGCTTGCCAGCAAAGCTGGAGCACTGAAAAGGTTCGACAGGGTTGTGGTATAAATACTCCCCCACAGCCAGGATCAGTAGACAGAGACACTGAGTGAAGGCTTACTTTAGCTGTAAATGTTCATCCTTTGGAAAACAAGTAGTTTATTTCACCAGTCGTACCCAGTTCAAAGACTCATAATATCAACATCTCAGAAGTGACCTTAGTTTCCAAATCAGCTAACAATGACTGACAGACATTGTTGACATGATAAAGGAAAGTAGTATATTTACTGCAAGTAACCTTGCCCAAGCATGATTGTGTTCAATAGTGGCTGAGGTGGCAACTAAATTATGTTTTCTGTTGATTTCCTTGTTCAATTTCCTTCAGATGAAATGTTGGTGTTTATTTGATGGTGCTTTGAGCTGAGAATAATAAATTTTACTTAGGTGACACAAAACAGTACAAGTACAAAATATTGCTTGTATTCAGTGACACTTCTGACCTTGGGCTTGAGAAGTGTGACATCTGTGCAGACAAGCAGAAGAAACCATTGAACACTTTCAGAGTCAAACTGAAGTTTTTTAGTGTCCAGATTACTTGCATTTTGAGGTGAAAGGGATAGTATTTCTCCAAAATAAAAGTGTTCTTTGGAAATGTAAAGCAATCATTTTTGCTTCAGCAAGATTTTCAAGTTTCGCTTTTTTCTTACTTTAAAGTTCTCCCTGTGTTTTCAGCCCTAAACTCTTGGTCTAGGATTGGTGTAACATAACATACATTATGCTTGGCTTCCTAAACAAGTTTTTAAGTTACTCTCCTCTTTGCAACCTTGGAAACCTTTTAATTCTCACTTTACACTGAAGAATTCACAGCTATCTCCACGTGCAATGCAAACATTGGATGTAAAATGAGCAAGTGAAACACCTCCCTGCAATTAAGAAAGGAGGTGTTTTCCCAGTGGAAATAATCTGCATTGGCCATAACAAGACCTACAATTCAGCATCTCATTTAACACTTCAGATTGTCTTTGCATATGTGGGCTGGAGTCCAGCAACATTAGGAAATCCTTGATGGATAGCAATCTGGAACACAAAAAGCAGCAGTCATACTTCAACACAATTGATAGCCTCTACTTACTAGCAATCTTCTGGCTAAATTATCATGGAGATGCAATTAACTGTCTTTCACAGAGAGGGTGGGTCCTTCCAGACCTAGGAGAAGAGGTCACAGATGGGGCGGTGTGGTGATGTGGTTGAGGGTAATTTGGCTTGCTCAGAAAAAGGTCCAGACTCTGGGCACTTCTCTGGCTCGACACATGCAAAGTCAGACAGCAAGAAATGCCATGTACCACCGGCTCACCACATCTGCCCCCAGGCGTGACCCATCCAGACTGAGAATTCAGGCCTTTTTTTTTTTTTTCCTTTTCTTTCTTCCTGTGTTTTCTGTCAAGAAAGTAACTTCGACTTGCATCTGAGGAAAGAGAACACAATCAAGTGGGCAGTCTTTAGTCTTGTTGACTCTATGGAAAAGAAACAGATTATAATCTTTCCTCCAGGTATTTGTTGTGCTGAATTCCCTCTAGGGGCTCTCAAGTATTTTATTACGCATTTCAAGAGACTCCTCAAGCTATAAGCTCTGAAGTGGGAAGGAGTTTCATTATTAAAGCTGTGATTGGTGCCATGTCCAGAATGTGAAAAAATCGAGTTAATAATTTGTTTATATGTCTGAGACAAAGCAAATCCAGAATGTCATTTCTTGTTGAGAAAACACACTTTCTTGGCAGAGCTTAACATAGATGTTTCCAGCAGAATCTTCTCTTTTGAGTCTGTCTAGTGTAGGAAGAGTAGTGTTGGCTTCCCAGTTTAGTCTGAGATTTGACAATGCCCAAGGGAAGGGATGTGTCAGTTTTAAGGAATCCCCCACACCCCACAAAACTTGGAAATTTTACATTTATAACATCATGTCTGCCTTCAGGAGGCAAAATGTTCTTATCAGTATTAACCTTTAGCTAGTTTTTTTGTATTATTTTCAGATGGGCATATTTGACTCAAACCTCAGCCTGGATGCCACTCTGTGTCAACTCTCTTTATTATATGGACAGCAGCGTTTGAGCATCACTGTATGTATAAATAAGGAAGGTACAATGAAGGTTTGAAGAGATGTGAGGATCTTTAACTAGCATTATTTGCTGTACCATCTTTGACTTGTTTTTCAGTGTGGTTTGAAAGGCAGGCATAAGGATTTGGGCTAGTTTTGTTGACACAGCCCACTCAGAGCTTCTCTTCCTGGAAAATATCCACAGGCTGAGCAAGCTTTGTGAACCTTGTCATTAAATACTTTATGTCTCCTCCCAGTTGAATAAATGTTAGACTGTCACTTGGTTGCAATGGATGTTCTGTCCTTGTAAGAGTTCAGACATCAATTTCTTCCATATTTATTGCAAATTATATTTTTTTTATCTTTTGGTATCATTTAGGGAAATCAAACTAGTGTATTTGGGATCCAAAGTAGCCATGGGATGGAGATTGCCACAGCTACAGTCATAGCCATTTGCTTTTCACAATTTCTGAAGTGGATTCTGAGCACAGAAATGAGAGCTCAGTCTGTCCTTGTGTTATTCAGTATGTTGTATCACATCCACCTTATCCTTCATGTCCTGCGAGTGCTTGTCTTGAAGTCTTGGCCTTCAGAGATTCATGCTGAGCTGCACCCTCCCACTGCATGTTTTAATTTCTTCTTAAAGGAAGCCCAGGGAAGTAACAGGCAAAGCAGTGACACAAAGCACCAGGCAGGACTCGGGTGGAGTCTCAATACAGTTCAAGTGCTCCTGTTCTGTGGAGGCAATGTTTTTCCAATGCTGGAAGAACTGGGTTAATGGGAAAAAAAATGGAATAGCTTTACCTCCACTTCTGTCTTTCAAAAGCCATTGGAGACTGAGTGGTACGGTCATTGTAGACTTGCAGAAGTTCAGAGTGGTTTGAAAGCAAGGAGGAGAGGAGTATAACTTATTTGATTTTGGAGGAATGTGTTCTCAGCGTCTCTAGATGTAGAGAATTCCTTGAAAATTCCCAGCAGATTAATATTTTTCTGTCTGATGAATCTGGCACAAAACCTAAGATCTGGGAATTAGGATCAGTTTTAAAATTTTATAGATCACGAGAAATCAAACCAGAGGAATGTCACTAATTCATTTCATGAGGTGTTCATTTCTGCGCTGCCAGGAGAATAACTGCTATATTTAACTAAGCAACAGCTCTTCAGCCAAAAACAGCGGATAGTCCTAACTCATTAGTTAGCTAAGCTTCATTTCTCACTCCCACTCCCTTCCATCGTATCTCTGGTGGCACAAAGCCCATTGTAGAATTGAAAGTTGCCTTTCATGTGGCTAGGCTGCACTGAAGGAGTAGCATTATTATGTTTTGCTTTTGTCACTAATACGTATTTAAAGGATAGACAATTTCCATCCCTGCTGGCCCTTGTTGCTTTAACTCAATTATTTCTCTAAATGTGCTAATAGTCTCAGATTTCCAGTTTACAGAATGGATTTTCAGCCTGGAGTGAAGTGCTGTTCAAGAGGCAACACAAATTTCAAGGATGAAAGAGAAGGCTGTGCTTTACTTGAGCTGTCGTGTGCTGATAAATTCAGGTCTGATTGAGGTGGACTGTGAGTGCTGGCTGTGTTTAACATACCTCCAGCCTTTAGAAGGTGCAGTCAAACCTGTCTACTTCTGAGTGTCATGTTTGTAAGCCATTCTTCTTTCCCATATCTTTGCTGTGATTTTTGATAATTTGGGGCCTTTCTCCTTGGCAGCTTCACTTTATAACCTGAAGAATAAGAGCTTTAAAGAAACCCCGTGAAAGCTCTTCAAAGAAATTGCTTCATATGCTTACTTGGCAGTACTTCTCTATATGAGCAGCCTTGCTGTGCTCAAGGTTGTCAGACATCCCTAAGGATGGAAGAGCAGCAAGGCTTGTAAGCACCAAGGTTGATTAGAACTGAGGTAAAGGATCCACCATTTCCCTATTGTCTTGAGGTGGGGTCATGAACAAACTGAAAAATTATGAGTTGCAAAGTTATGTCATAGCTGATCACCTTTGCAGCCTAATGGAGAAAATCTGTTGTATGACAAAGTGGAAGAAAAATCCAGCCAGTAGATGGGGAAAAGGCATCTCTGCTGCTGCTTATCATAGAAAGTTATATTAGTCAAGGAGCTGCTCAGGTTACACCCTCAGAAAAATCTGTCCCAAATATCCCAAGGAGGTAGAATCATAGAATCATTTAGGTTGGAAAGGACCCTTAAGATCATCCAGTCCAACCATTAACCTAATGCTGCTAAGTCCACCACTAAACCATGTCTTAAAGTCCACATCTACACAACTTTTAAATACCTCCAAGGATGGTGACTCCAACACTTCCCTGGGCAGCCTGTTCCAGTGCTCAATAACCCTTTCAGTGAAGAAAAGTAATCTACATTGGGCCAAGTTTAGGTTCCAGAGACCCACAGAAAACAAGATCACAGGCATATAAATTCTGTTGAAAGGGTTTTTGGAATCAGGAGTTTTTGTGAGTGGTAGGGACCACTGTGAAAACACAAGTTTCATTCCTAGTTGCATTCTGAGCAGTAGAATTTGGTCTGTGCTTAAGCCAAAACATATCTGTTGAAGTGAACATACTGTTGCCAGTATGAAGTGGTTGTTTGAGTAAAATGATGCTTCACTTAGTGGCTGAACTTAGGGAGACCTCTAAAGAAACTGGGAGCACAGTGACCATCTTCTGAGAGGAAAGCATTTCAATAGTCTGATAGACTTGGGCTGTTAAATGTTCTCAAACTGTGTGGCTGTTTCTTACCAAAATATATTATGCAGCATATCAATACATATATATTAATATCTTTATATTTAATTAGGTATTAATATATTAATACCTATATTAATATAGGTATTTCACCTACCAAAATTTTTGCTGATTTTTTTTTCATAGTAGTGCTTCATGTGCTGACATTTACCACCAAGAAATTCTAATTGCACTATATATTGTAAACTCAGAGGAACCCCAGTTATTTTATAGATTTGGATTGCATTTGTTGATGTTAAAGAGCAATTTTTTGCCATAATCTCTTTTTTCTTTTGTCTGTACCTTTTCACATTCTTTTCCTTTTTGTGTGTTTCACACCTTTTCTCCCTTTGCTGATCCTAGCATAGAAGTACTTTTGCTGTATGCTGTTTCTCTTTCCAGCAGGTATGTTAGAATGGTTTCTTTGGCTTACTACTTACAGGTGCAACTTGGTCTTGGAATTTCAGACACTTGAAGGTTTTAACTTCCCTTGTTCCATCTCATTTTTATCCACCTAAAATGAGTCATAATCAAACTCCACCTACTTCCATCTCACTTTCTGACTCACTGGTATATATTTATACCAGAGTTTCTTAGTAGATTTTAAAAAACAGTTTTTATTTATGGACATCCTGCCCTTACCTTTTTTCTGTGCCAAAATGATGCAATAGTATTGGCAGTTTTAACATTTCCCTTGTAGGAAGGTTTCTGCTTTGTTTGTGTCTTCTAAGCACCAGCATACACACATTGTACAGATCCATTTAGTTTTCAGAGAAAATTAATTTACTCTGGTAATCAAAAGATGTCACATAAATCCAAAGTACAAACCCTTCACTTCTGGTAACTGTATGTGTATAGGCATATATGTCTATACTTTTATACTTCTAATGAGCTATCAATTGCTAGCAGAGAACTTTTATTCTCTCTTTTCTGTCAGAAACATTATTGTCACTTTATCCTTGAGTAAGTAAGCACTGTTTATATCCCAGTAAGTCTTCCAGTGGTCACAGTCCACAAAAGTGTTTGTTTATGATCCACAAAATTTAGATCACTTTCTCTCATCTTTTCCCCTTGCTAAGTATGTTTGTCCAGACTAATTTAAACTTGAAGAGGATCATCAAATGAACCACATTTACCAATATGACTGTCCCCACGGGGAAAACTGGTAAATGTTGCAATGACTCAAGAAATGCTGAGCAAACTAGTCAGCAAGCAACATCTTCAGAGTCTGTCCTGCCAACTTCAGGCACAGTTGCTTGATGATCCCACAAAAATGTGGTCTGTTGCTTTGGTTGTCATAGGTCTGTGAGCCTTTGGGCTTTTTAACAATCTTAGTACAGTTCACACAAGGTGGAGCAACAAACATTACCTTGTGGCATGGCAACATATTATTTAATAGTGTTATAAAGCAATACATGCTCTGAAGGGGCTATGCTCACAAGAAAAGCTTCTTTCTGTGTGCAGTTGTGTCCACTGAGTTGCAGAGGAGCAGGGGGCAGCTGCTGAAGTCAAATATCATATCTGCTTGGGCTAAAATTTACTGGTGTTTTCCCACCCAGGGACTATTTCCTCTCTGCAAAAGATTTCCTACATATCATATTTATGAATGTATATAAACACAATGTGTATCACTAGAGGGAGAGACATAAATATATACATATGTGTGTGCATCTATATATGTAAATATATGTATGTATAATATGCACAAAACTTAAGTATACATTAACCAAGATAAGCTGTGTTTGCCAGTGCTTTAATCTCAGTGGGAGACTGTTATTGCTGGAGTCAGACTCTTGAGCACCAGCTGAGGATAGGAAACAAGATTCTGGCATGAAGGGTGTGGGAGGAATCTCTCTTTGTCTATCCCCCCTTATTTTGTTTCAGAATACGTGCACAAATAACATTCACATGTGGCCACGAGTGATGTAATGCATGCAACTGACTCCAAAGGAAGCTTTTCTTGTGAGCATAGCCCCTTCAGAGCATGTATTGCTTTATAACACTATTAAATAATATGTTGCCATGCCACAAGATAATATGAATCATTTCAGAATGCAGATTTTTTATTCTGTGATAAGTTGGAAACATATTTGTATTTTTATTATACCTATTGGTTTACATATAGAAGAAGATATGTTTGTCTGTATCTGGCTGTACATGTGCATATAGACAGAGAGGCATGAGACAAATTTCTTCTGCCTTGCCAGATTTTTGTATTTTAATCTGTTTTCATTGCCTTTGCCTTTCTCTTAGAATACCAGAAGTCTGTGGCACATAGATGCTGCTGTCTGTAGCTTGATCATCAGTTTAATGCTGTGATTTCCTGTCTCAGGAGTCTGTGGCTGCAGGGCACACAAAGCACTGTAAAGCCTGTTTTCTTGCAAACGTGTTTGTGCTCCAGCACAATCCACACGGCAAAGACCCATTTCCAGTTGTTTAAATTAAATACCACAAGGGCAAAATTTGCCTAAATTGCTAATGCACTGGGTAGGAAATAGAATAATAGAAAATGTCAAATTTCTTCAGGCCTCAGGGAGAATTCCCAATGTTTGGAAAGTAATCACAAAACTGCAGCATCTATTATTAAAAAAAAAATAAATTAAAAATAAAGTCATGTAAGGTTTGTTCACATTGGCCCAAGAAACAATGGTTTACATTTTCCCTCCGGCTCATGGAGGGTCGCTGGGAGAAGATTCCGTATGAAGTGCAACTGTACTGAAGAAAACAGTTACATCAGTGTGAAACAGGGTATGTAAAATCAGATTCAGAGCCAGCACGAAAACCGTCTTAGCAAGGGCTGTTTTAACACACATGGAAGGTATTAGCACAATCCCTCCCCAGATAGCACAGATAGTGTCAGAAAAAAAACTGGCTTTCCTGGATCAAGTATAGATTGCCAGGGTTTAAATTGCATGATAATGAGCCTGTATTACTGCTATTTATTTTAAGTACCGACAATGTATTTGGCACCACACAAGGCAAAAATAAAGAATGTCTTCATCCTAAAGAACCTGTGGCATGAGAGCAGACAAAGGTAACGACATGAAGGGACATACAGGAGGTATTGTAATCAAATGTAAATTGTTTTTCTTTAGGGTAAACTCTGTGTGAGTAAATTCTCTGTGGCCCCAGATAGGCCTCATCTCTCAGTAATCTAGTTCTATAATACATTCTAATTGGTTTGAAAATAAAAATGCAGTACTTCAACTCAAAAAAAACCCCAACATATTTGAAAGGGGATGGATGTTGGATGCAACCTTAAAAAACCCTGCCTCAGACTGATCAACCTAAAGAAAAAAAAATAACTCCTTTTAGTTTCTTTTCTGTGATTTTAAGCAGTTCAAATAGCAGGTCTCCGTTACCTCTAATTTCCAATTAATTAAGTAATTATAAAGAGCACTGGAAACCATAAGACCCCAAGGATCCTCATGACATTTTGCTACTAGAAACCAGCTTGTGTTTAGATTTTTCTCTTCTCCTTTGCAACGTACCCTTTCTAGTTGCTGCAGGTAGAGTTTAAGCTGGTCTTTAACAGACAGGCAGTCTTGTTATTTCTATTTGGATTGCAATTTAAAAATGAAAGGTACCTTTCCAGTGCCCTGTGAAATTCTCTGTCAAGTGAACCCTGTCATTATGTGCAATGGGTACGGGAAGAGATCTTCAACACTCAACATGTTATTTTCTCTTTTTTACTGGGAAGTGTGTCTCATGTCTCCATGGTATACCTGTTATGAGAGCAAAGAGAGAAATTGTTTGAAAGGAAGCTCTGGTGGCAAGAGCAGGTCTGTGAAGCATTGCCTGTTGACGTGCTGCACTGGAAGATGGGGTGCATGAACAGTGTTTGTACCTTCCTGGGCTTGGCTAGGGGCCAAATCCAGTGGGCTGTTCCCAAGAATCACACCCTGGTGTCAATTGTCTACATATAAAGGATAGTTGTGGGCAAGAGCTGGGCTTTTGTACTATTTTGTTGACTTAGCTTTCTGCCCTGCATAGGAATGTTCTCCATCCAGAGAAAACAAATCCTGTCTCTTGGCCAGAATCTGTCTTTTTGACTGACTAAGTGGCATCCTGACTCATTTGTGATTAGGGGAGGGTGTACATTGGAAGAGGATTTACTGAAGAAGTTGTATTATCTTAAAATAGATCTATACAAAGAAGTATTTAAGCAATACTCTGCCTTTGTGTAGAGTATCAACCTACAAACAAGTTTCAAATGGGATTTTAGAAAAGTCTCTCCATTTTCAGAATGATGGGACAGGCAGCATATTTGTTGAATATGAACAGCATTAGATGGGATTAGCTTAACATTCAAGGCCAGAAAGCCACCTGATAACAACTTGTGAAGAAAGGCTCAAAGTGATCTTGACTGTTGGGGTAATGACAGGAATTGGGTATGATTCAATGAGAATACATGCAGACTACTGCACTTAAGGAAGAGATACCAAATCTGCCATAGAGGATGAAAAACAAGAGCTAGAAAGCCATTTTCTGTTCTTTTAGAAAACCGTTTAGAGAGATCATAGAAGATTGCCATCTAAAACTTGACTGTTGTCAGAGTATTGTGGAAAAACAGGCATCCTCTTGGAAGTGATGAACAGGAACATTGTGTCTAAAACATCCAGTGATCCTTCCACTCAGTGCTGGTAAGGCGCAGGATGGTGTCTGGTTTTGCACACCATATTGCAGAAGGATGTAGGTTGATAGACTCGAAAAAAACCAAAGACAATTCAAAGTTTAGAAAATGTTCAAAAGAAATATAGTAAGATATGTTTCATACAGAGAGGAGGCATGATAAGTCTTTCAATAGGTAGGAGGATGCTATAAAGGGGAAGGGAATAGGCTATGTTCTGTCATTGATTGAATGGGACAAAATATTAAAAAGCCTAAATCACAGAAAATATGGTTTAAATTAGTTATGAACAATATGTTTCCCACTGCAAGGTTGAATGGGAAATTGAGGGAACTGAACCCAGATCTTCCATATCTTTTGATATGTGCTGTAACAGTTCAGATGTTGCACAAAATCTGCATATTGTCTCCTTTGGCCACAGCAACTGGTATCTGCCTGTTTTGAGTGGGTCAGCACATGCCTATAGTGTGTATAAGCAATAGGGCATAAGGGCTTTTGTGTTTGGGCATTTACCTGTCTTGAAATGGAGTTTCAGTGAATTGGATGTGTTCCAGCCCACAGAATTGCAACTGGGCTCATACATACCCATGCTGGCATGGATTAATTTAGAACTCTGGAAAACAGACATCCTGAATCACTGCTTGAGGTATTATTGCCTACAACAAACAGTCTCAATCTTGTATTCAACAGAGGCAGCAAAGTACCCAAACAGTGAGTTATTCATAAAGCTGCACTATTACTTAATAATATGTCTCTGAATTGCCTGGGAGAGGTAATCAGAAACTGAGATACTAATAAATAGGCAGTACTGCAAGACAGAGTCATAAGTAATAATGCATTGTGCACAAGCTGTTCACTTTGCACTTCTTTTCATATATTGGGAAGATTTGGATCAACAATTCTCACTTTTTGAAGTCCTTTGTTCATATTATGTTATATTAGTTCCCATATTATGTTATTTTTGTCAGAGCATATTCCAGATGTATATTAACTAAATTAGTGAGGTATCACCAGAACTCTAGAGGAAATAGATTTATAGCTAAAACAAGAAAAATAATCTAGTTTGGAAAACCAAAATCTGTTCCCCAAATATGATAAACTGTAAGCCAGTTAAGGTGAACTATTTCCACCCATTCCACCCACCCCTTTTTTTCCTCTAAGAGTGATAGAACATGAATTAAGAAGCACAAAGCTCTTAGGCACTTTAGATTAAAGCTGAAACATAGTAATGGTATCTTGATGATTGAATGACATCTGCCAAACTTCCTCAGGGACTTCAATAATATGAGGGTAATAGATCATTAGAAGTGTTGAACACTGTGTCTGACATGTTTAAATTTATGTATCACATTCCTCTAAAATAATAACTAGTAATGGGTTAAAAGCTTTGGAGGGATGTGGGATATGCATGCAAAACCACAGAATAAGTGGTGGTACCAGTTAAGTAGTTTAAGATTACCTACCAATATGTTTTAAATATGTTAAAAGGGAACTTAATTATAACAACTTTAACAATGTTTCCCTCCCGATTCCTTTCTAGAATGTGAAAGTGGTTTAGGTCAGTGTTTCAGTCAGCTACTGACGTGGACCAGGATTCACCACTGGGAACCACTTCTCAGCTTAGTGGATTGCTATCTATGAACTGCTTTAAATCCATCAGTTTCAAGCATGTCCTTAGATCTGTACAGTCAAAAATTATATAATAACTTGTTTGGTTCATGTCAACTGACAGAAAATAAATAGTCTTGGCATTGGGTGCTAAGAATGTTACAATTCATCCTTTAATTGAGTTCTTTGAAGGAAAAGACACCTCAAAGGAAAATACAACTTTATTTCCAATAAGAGGACCACCTTGCCTTTAGGCACAGCAGATCTCTGCGGAAGCAGTGCTGCCTGCTCTTGTGGAATCCTGAGTTAAACAGGAGCATCTCTTACCAAAATATGAAAGGGAATTTCTTGCAGTTCTCCCTCATTAAACTGGGAAAATTATCGCTGAAGTTATGACTACCTTGTGGAGCAAGGATTAAAATAAGCCAAATAGCAGAGGTCTGCAAAATAACTGAGTTGACATATGCATCAAAGTTTGTGGAAAGGTACGTAAAAGAATATGTGTTGGACTGTTGATGTTTTTGATTAACTGTTTCATAATGTAGTTCATGCTTGACACAGTGGCTGATGGATTCAGAATATGATCACAACAGACCAAAAAAGTAAGATAAATGCAATAATTCACACTAAGGTGAGACCAGTCAGGTGCCCTGTGCTTTTCACACCCTTTGCATTGTGTTGTCATGTACTGATAATGTAACAATGACCATGCAGTATTACAGTGTTGATCCAAGGATCTCACTGTGTTTTTGGTGGATTGATGATAGGTGGACCCTGATCTGTTCTGCCCAGAAGAATCCCTTTCCTCTCCTCCCCAGGTTTATCAAATCCCCTCTTCTTGTGACAGGCCTGCACGCTGCTCTCTCTGTGTCACTGCCAAGGGCTAGAGCATGGCATACCTCAGCCACAGTCGTGACACTGCCATATATCTCTAGCTGGGGGGAAATAACATCAGGCCAGACTGCCTTTTCTGTGTTGTGGGGTTTTTCTTGGGAAAGTAATTTATTTTGGACTCTTGCTCACTAGCAAAGCTCAAGAGCCTTGGTGGATCCCAGAATTTCTTGTCTTGATAGAGTGGAAGGGTGGATATTACTGAGATTTGTGCTCATATTTCATGTGAAGGATGTGGTATGAATCCTCCTCAGGTTACTGTTGGGCCATGGAGCTACACCGTAATAACAGATTATAGTGTATATTGCTCTAGCAAATGTAACAAAACTTTGACTTTTGTTTCTGTCAGACTGCTTTCATAGTCTAGTGTCATGTAACTTCTCTTCATTTAACATCTAAAGGTCATAATGTACATGTGACTTGAGGGTTTTTTTTGTTTTTTAATCTTTGATCAGTAACAGCAGTCATTATACTGGAAAAATATACCGAGAGACAGAGGACAGAAAGAGAAATAATGATGATTTAGGAAAAGTAAAGGATTTTGGGAATACTACAGACATAGTTGCTACTACTCATACTAAAAATATGATCATTAGCTTCAGTGTGACCAGGTGTGAGACCCTGAGATTAAGTAGAACTGTTCTTATCTATAAGATTTATGCAGGTGGCTCACTGTTTATTTGAGTGGGATTTTTATTTTTAAAATACTCTATGATGTGTGTGTTCCTCTTTAAATTCTTTTTTCTTTCTTTGGTTTTTTTTCCCTGTTTTTCTTCTTTTTCCTAATTCATACAAATTTATGACAGATCTAGGTGATGGCCTGATTCTCTTTCCTTGTCCTCACGTTGATCTCTGCTCTGGGAGGCTCTGGCAGCAGTCGGCCACCTGACTCTGTAATTGCGGCCTCGGAGCAGGGAGCGGCAGGCGGCTGCATACCATGGGGTAGCTGTCTGGCAAGAGGCCTCCTCCCACTTCACTCAGACATGTCAGGACAGAAGCTTGAAATGCTTTGTGAAAACACAAAGTGAAATGAAAAGCTTCTCCCCACTGCTTTGCAGTGGCTTCAGGAGAGATGTCTTCCAAAGGTGATACCAAGAATTACTCCAGGTCTGTTCGGAAGTTCAGGGGGTTCAGGCATGCTCCTCCAGTGGCAGCTGTGTGGATATTCCAGAGCTCCAGATCCTAAAAGGCAGAAAAATGAGTATCTCAGTAGGTATTCTGTCTTACTGAAAGTCAACAAGGAAGTTAGGAATACTAGGTAGAAGGAAGAGGGATTTTCTTACTCCTGAATGTTTTGTCAAAAATGCTATGGCTGTATGACAGCAGTAGAAGGCTTTTTGTAAAGGTGAATGAAAGCCTCCATGAAAACTATGGAACAAGAATTCATTAAATAATATTGTTAACATAATCTTTGTCCGAACAATGATGGTCTGAGTTACCTGTTAAATGAATTGAACATCTCCAGAGACAACCATGGGAATTCTTGAATTCTCCTTTCTACCCTTCATGTAAAAAAGTCCCCAAAATCAACAGTACTTCATTGCACAAGCAAAGACCGAGAATTTAACCTTGGTCATAGAAACACAAAATCTTATTTTGCTTCTTTTTTTCCATATAGTTTTTATTTAATAAATGTCATCCGTTATTTGCCAGGAGTCACATTCCTTTGTTCCCTTGTTCTTTTAATTTGAAAATAAAGCTATTATGTATTTCCCTGGTATTTTCTTTCCCTTGCACTCCTTCTGAGCTGAGAGGTAGAAATTCATTCCCATCTTTGGGTGCAGAAAGCAATGTGTAGCAGCATCTCAGGGTATGAAATCACTTCAGGGAAGAGTAAGTGTTTACATTCTCAAACAAAAGGGGATATTTTCAATAATATTCATTAGTTCAGCCCTGACTAAAATTATTGAGATTGTGTTTAATGTTTATTAAATGAGAGTAGAGTTATTTCAAAGTGTAATTCTTTTGCAAATCTCTGTTACAGAGCATATCTGCTGATTTAAAGGCATCCTGCTGAATGTTTGCATTTCTAAACCCTGTATGAATTTGAGGCATGGCTAGCGGGATGTCAGAGGAATGAAAATTTTAGCTTATGTTGATGGCTGGCAAGAGACAGAATTCTATCTGCATATTTTAGGACTAATGAGAAGTTGTGTGAGTATCTTCTTTCAACCAGCTCTCTGAAAAGCCAATGAATAACATAAACTTTACATAGCATTAAAAAATAGTTCTGTATAGAAATGGAGTCAGCATCCTATTTTGGAGGTCATACATAAGATAATAAATAAAATGAAAAGGTTATTTCCAAATAGGAAAGCAGTTGCAGAATATACAAACAAAGCTATGACACAGGATAGCTGCTTTCTCTGGAAGGAGGGCAAGTATTGTGCTTTTTGCCTAAATTTATGTATTCTTCATATGCCACAAAATACTGTACTCATGTTTGCTTTATTTTGAGATTTTGACATATCAAGCCATGACAGTGGTTGTGGCTTGCTTGAGAATCTTGCTGAGACTCTATCTTCTGTATGTTTTACTTCCACATCTCATTGACCTCAGGACAATCTATTGTAGCATAATGTTTTGGTTCAATTGTAGTGATGTATTTACAGTCTCTCATTTTGAGGAGAAATCGTCATATCACCGTTTAGATTGTAGTACATTGGGGATCTGCTTGGGGTTGTAAAGCCTGAAAAAATTCAGAGATGTATTGAATACAGTCATAGAGGGACCTCTTCACACATACATATCAAGTCTGGGGAAGCTATATCAGTAGGTCTTCTCTACGTAAATGCAGGAATGTATTTTCTTCTAGCCCAGTTTCCAGCTCTGAGACACATCATGAAAGTGCCTTTTTTCTTCTCCTGTGTAGCTTTGTGAATACTCTCTTACTTTCCAACTCCAAAGTGGCTGTTTCAGAAGGCCTTATCCATTATTTCCTTTACTCTGGCCTTTTTATGTGTCAAAGAAAGAAGGCTGCTATACACTGTACGTTCAAGTATGTGTGTATACAAAGAGGGAAAGAACAGCTCCTTCTGACTTGACTGCTTAAACGCCACTTACACTTTTGAAATTGCAAGGGCTCAAAAAAGTTTTGGACTGTCTGCCTTCACAAGGATGAATTTCAGGCACAGAGATCTCCAGCAGTTCAGGAGTTAAATGCTGTGCCTTCTCAGAGAGTAGAATTTCCTCCTCCCTCATGTCTAATTGAAGGGTACATATCTGCAATCTACTTTGAACAGATTTTGCATTTGCTGCGCCCAATGTAATATGTCAGATTAAAGCTTAATTGATATTAATTGTCAGTTTGACAGGTATTTACGTAATACACCTGTGATTTGTCCATACTGCAACATCAAAGAACAATGTAGTCCATTGTCAATCTTGTCATTTTTTTTTCACTCTGGAAGACCAGATCATTGTTCAAGAGTAAATATGAAGCATCTTTCAGGAGGTTTGCATTGGCATGTTTCCTGCCCAGTTGTGATCTGACTAACAATAGAACAAACCTGTGCTGATTTTGTAATGGCATTTCCAAAATGATCAGGAATCACCTTGAAACACATTCTCTCTGATAAGCAAGTTCCAAATTCATCATCCTGCTATGAAACGGTCCTTTTACATTCTGTACCATGTGGGATCTGACTCACCTTTCCATTAGGCTTTTCAATTTTATCTTGATATAACCCCCATTGACTTAATTACACTGGTGTAAAGATGGAATGGGGAAATGGTGAATCACGCCCACTAACAAGTCCATCGTGAAAATATGGGAGTTGTCCTTTTGTCTTCAGGGAGGTTTCAGCAGAATGAGGTGACTCTTCTAGACAGAGTCAGATATTCTTTGCTATTTTTAGCAACTTGCAAGAAAACTGAGGTGTATTTACTAAATCATACCTCAGTGCAAAAAGCAGATATGCATCAGAAGTCTGTAACTATAAACGGGAAATTACAAAGTAGGAACTTGATGTCTTTGATAAGGCAGGGCATGGTGCTTCAATCAAAGATAGTATTGAATATAATTCTGACATTGTGTTTATTTTTAGCCAGTGTGCAACATATGCAGTGTACAGTTACCTATAGAAGAGATGAGGAAGAGAGAAAATAAGTCAGGATGGTCACTTAGGGCCACACTAAAATACAATAAAGGAAAGGAAAAAATAAATGTATATTAACCATCAAAGCACTCGGAGAAGCCACAGTCCCTGTACTGCAAGGGACATGGTCCTTGAGGCTTCAGAAGGATCTGGATTGTGGTGTTCTTGACACAAGGACTGCAGCATGAATTCAGGAGGAGAGTGCAGCAAAGAGTTGCCCTCACCAGCCATGGCATCTCTAAGGGCTGTTTGGAGGCCTGAGTTTTCTCTGACACAAGTAACGTGATTCCCCAGACACCACATAATGTCTAGCAGGCAGGATTTAACTTTTAACTAGCATGATTTCAGTTATATCAACAAAAGATCTCGGTCTTCTGCCACAAACAAACAACTCTAAATTAACTAGCCTGAATAATTGAACAGGGGGTTGGTTGTTTATTTACTTCAATTACTGTTTGTGGTAACAGTGGGTGGAAATGAAATCTTGCCACTGCTTTCTGCCATCTGTCAGATTCGGAGCTTTGTTCCTCTCTGAACCTTTGTATTGCATGCAATTCTTCATCATATTTTTCCACTACTACTTGAATCTCCCTTTCTTTTTCATTCCTGAGGTTCTAATGGGCATTGTAGTAGTCTTGATCCGAGAACACTATTGACTTTTCAAATCTGTGAGATCAGGGGTTTTTTATCTAGTGCTTCCTTTATTTGTTAATTCTTTTTCCTACATTTTTGAGTCCTTTATATTTCTGTGACTGATTTTTTTTTTCAGGCAATGTATTTTCATTTTTGTCATATTCCAGCCTCCTGAACTCTATAAAATTATTGCCATGTCAGATGCACTAGTTTTGTTTCTTCTTATGATGTACTTTGTTTAGAAGTCCTCTGCTTTTCTCAAAGAGCTACATTTACAGGCACTGTTGTGACTACAACTATCTTTTTTTTTAAATGTCATTCTCACCATTCAAAAGCTATTATATAGACTCTCATATCAGCCTAGGTTTTTGTCTGTTTATCTTGCTGTGCAACTCTTCCAGGGTTTAGTGTTTCCTCCCATGGCATCAACATCAGCTGTTTGTTCTTTTGCTTTGCCCTCTCACTTTGCATAAGCTACCAATTTCTTTGCTATGTACTTTTAATTCCTGTGTTATTTCTATGAGTGCTCCAGCCCACTACTCCTCTGCTCCATGCTCCTGTGCCTCTTTTACCCTGCAAGTTCAATATGCTGTTCCCTGTTCTGCTTGTTGTTGAACTGATGGAAACATAGTCTTGCCACCTTCTTCCTCATCCCTAAATAATAAATGCAGCCCTAGTTTACATAGGTAACAACTGAGCTTTGAGCCTCTGTTCTACTTTCTGTTCTTAATTTGGTTTCTGTGACCTAGTCATGCTCAATCATCACCTCACAACTCTGAAACTGAGTCATGGTCCAGCTCAACTCTTTGGAGTTTTTCCTGTGTTCACTGTTGGGGCTCAGGTTTTATTTTGGGTGTAGATTCATTGGTTCTGTGCAGGAGTCTGCAAGAGCTGGAAATTTTCCTGCAGCTACCCAAAGTCCTGAAGGAGTTCAGCAGCCAGACCAGCTGCCTGTAGAACACCTGCCCAGTTGATGTCTATGGTTCACAGGTAGTCCCTGACCCTGCCTTATCCAAGGCTCGTGCTGTACATTTAACGATTGGCACCACATTTGTGCCTGTGTATGTCTGTCTGAGAAGGCAGAAACAGGTTGTTGAAGAGTGTTTTCATCAATTCTTGTGCACTGAAAGTGTGAACAAGCCATGTTTAATATGGTTGTCCACGCTGTTTACACTGGCTTTTTGAACCATATCCAAATTAAAATTCTGGGGATGTTCCTATTGCTTTCTAAAGATGTAACCCCCTATCTTTGTTCATCAGGTCACGGTTATTTACTAATCATTACCTGTGTTTGGCCAGAAGAACAGCAAATAGAATAGGTTCTTTGTATTTTACATGATCTTGGTAAGTGTATATTAAAATACAACATACTTTTATTTGAACAATATTCATAAGAGAGAATATTAATTATTATTAATGTTAGACTATTACAGTTTTGCTTTATGCCTTAGGAGATGACAGTCTCTGTGGTAGCATTAATTAATATGTAGCTTGGTTGTGTACGCAGAAAGCAAATAATCTCCTAGCAGATTATTCAACATTAGTCTTCCATCTTGCACTGTACTTTCAAAGCCATTCTCATCCACTGTACTGCAACCTTGTCCTAACCTTATGTTAACAAATTTATAACTTGGAAATTATTCTGCTGACATCAATGGTGTTACACCATGCAAAACCTGTTTAAAATTAGGTCCAAGGTATTTCAATTTTAATTTTTCAAATGTGTTCTAAATAGTATTCACATGCTTCAGTAATTGATGGTTTGGGATTAGTTTTCTTTTTCTAGTTCAAAATGATGATTTTGTAAAGCATTTTAGTCTGGTTTTCCCCTCTCTTCTTTTTATACTTCAGTTGCTCCCCTAGGCAAAATCACTGATTTCCTGTCTTCCCCTTGCAATCCGGTTATATTATGAACCAACAAACTGAGTTGTCTGCCAGTTCATTCTTGAATGTGGATTCTTTTTAATGAAAGCAGAGCATGCAGGAATCTCCTGCTTTACAAAACAGAAACTGCTTGTCTGTCTGTCTGTGTACAGAGAGAAACAAAAATGCACTAGAAAATACACTAGAAAAGTATTTTAAAAATAGAAACCACACATGAGTTAAAGGAACCTTATTAAGGTTCCTTTAAAATATCTTGAAGCTAGATAATGCAAGCATTACAAGATGTTATTTTGTCAGAGGTTACCTGCTTGCTTTGTCTAACCAATACCCAGAGCATGTGAGGTCTTTCAGGGATATTGGACTGTCCAAAACTTAAGCTATCCATCCTTATCAAGTCTATGCTTGGCACGTGCAAACTGACACATTTTTGTTTTGTCAAAGGCATATGAGTTGACCAGGCTTGGATGAACTTTCACCAGAATGGCAGAACACATCCACCTGGCGAAGCTGCCAAAATCCTACTTATTTTGTGTTCCAGCTGTAAAATACGGCAGAACTAGAGCTTTCTAAACAGTCCACAGTTTTCTTTTGGCAGTAGCTGAGACATTATGGAGAAATAACACCCAAGGCAGGCACCCAGGGGCCCAGGGATGGAGCCTTCAGGTGCCATTCTTCCTCAGTTCCACCCAAACCAGTACAAAAAGGGGCCAGGGGCCAGAGGGACCTCTCCAACATGCAAGGTCATAGGATGCAGCTTTTTACCACCGTGCTGAGATGAAGAGAAAAGGGAGATTCAGGTGGACATACATGCTCCAAGGCTGCCTTCATTAAAGGCTAGATAAGACCCTGACAGTTCTGTGAGTGGAAAAAAGCTGAGCCCACCAGCAGCCCAAAACAAGCAAGCCTTTTTTCCTATGAGTTTTATTGGTAAGGACCAACAAAAAGGACCATGGTTAGGACCATCCTTATTGGTCTCCTGTCAACTGCTGCTGCTTACAAGGAAGCCCCTGTCAGATTCTTCAGGTGAGCTGATGGCCTAGAGCCATCTCAGGGGCATGTGTTCACTGGGAGGAGAGACTCCTGGCCTCATGGAGATGAGTGAGCTTGTCTAAAATTTCCCTGAGCCCCGCAGTGGTTGTGTGACAGCCAGCCTTGGGAACAGGGGAGCCAGGAGGAGGAAGTGAATGGGAGGTCGTGGTGGCAAGCAGGGGGCTCAGATAACAACTGCTCATGCAAATCCAGCCTACATGGGTTCTGCGTGTTGCTGGTGTGAAGATACATTTTTTAAAATTGTTTAAGTAGCACCAGAGGCAGTGATGTGACCTGTAGATGACTTCTCTGTTTGTAGCTATGGAATGTAGAAGAAGAAGGGGAAAAAAGAAACAAACTCATCTATGACTAATTCAGCTGTTCTGTAGAGAAACTTTCATTCATTACAATTAAAAGGGAATTTCCGTATTTGGCTTATTTTTAGAGAGTTATTTCCAAGCTTGACATGACATTGATTTCTCCTTATCTGGATTTCAGATTGCTCTGAACATTCAAGTGTGCTGAGTTTTTACTGAAAATCCTTCAAGAGGAGCTCATTTTGCAGCTTCCAAAACAACAGACCTTGAGCCTATTGTAGTAATTTGTCTGTTGTTCGGGTGCTACCACTAACAATATTCTCCTCTCTTCAGTTTCTATATGTAACTCCTGTTTTATAGCTCTAAAGAATTTCAACTGCACTGGGATTTCTTTTTACAGAGAACTGACTTCAATATATCCATTTTCACTTGTATCTGATAATGGGATGACCAATGTGCTGTCCTGACTGTTTCTAAAAGTCAAACAGAATTTGGTGATGCTAGGTTTTAACTCTTACACTGATGCCCTGATAAGCTCACTCCTTTCTTTGCAGTCCTTTTTGGTGAAAGATAACACAGGACAGTCCTTAAAAGTCATGTCTGTATTTTACCCAGTGTGATTATATGTCGTGCCTTCAGTGCGAAGAAAAAAAAATTCTCAGTTTTTATTAACGCATGCAAATCAGAGCAATCCCAAAGTCAAGGTAGAGGGGACATAACATCATTCTACTCATAAGCCAGTCTCATGATTTTTGAAGGTTTGAATTTGACAGCTGGTCAAGCCTCTGTATGTGGCCTGCAAAGCTCTATTCTGATTTTTGGGGGTTTTCATGCATTGCAGGGAAGGTAGCCTGAAGTTGTCGCACACACTGGTGCATCTGGCACAAGCATACTTTACCATCCTCTCTGATTTAGAGGCATTAGTTTGATTGTGTCCTGATGACTCTACCAAGATAATATCCTGTTAGGAAGGCAGGAAAACCTTGAAAATAACAAGGTAGTGATGAGTTTGGAACATTACACATAGCAAAATTATTTTCATGGGTAGTTGAAACATGAACAGGGGAAATACTTTTGCCTTCATTCTACTAGGGTTGCTGCACCATGGTCCCTCCATGACATCAACAGCAGAGCTCCTGCCTGGACAAGAAAATAGGAAATACAGAGTGCTTATATTTTTTCAGTGAAAATACTTTCTCCCCCAAAAGACCACTTTGGTCTTCCCTATTATAAAACGTAAACACTTTTTTATAGTTTGAGTATAACCACACTTTAAACAGCTGCTGCCTCTCACCTGTGCTGAAGCTCTATTTCTGCAGTGAATTAAGCCCTCTCTTCACAGACTGCACATCAATTGCAATTTTTTAAGTACGTTGGGAGCCTTTGGGCTGAAAAGTATGATATAAATTTAAGATAATAAATCGTTAAAAAGAATAAGAGCATTACCAGATGCTAATGCTCATGTTATAGCCATGCTGTTAGCAGCAAGTTGAAACATACTTACACTTCATCTCTGTAGCAGGTATCACATCGCAAAACCCTTTTCATTAACTGCACTTTAAAAGTCATGACGAAGTTTAGCCCCAGCTAATCCCATTTACAGCAGTCCAGAACCTGCCTGATCTTGTAATTAGGAATTTTCTTCTAACCTCCCACTGTATTTGCATTTTAGCAAGCTTATATTCATCTGCTCTTATACCACTGGCCTTCATTTAAATAGTTCTTTCCTTTGATGATGCAATAGCATCTTCTCCCAAGTGACATTACAGCACATAGTTGTGTCACGTCCCAGGTTTTAGTATGGTTCACTAAACAAACAAAATATGTCCTTGTGTTGTTATAAGATGCTTCTGCACCCCTTGACCATCCTTATAACTTTTCTCTTTATCTGAACCAAATCCAGTTTGTTTTCTTTTAACAATACTACCAAGAGTAGTTTTTGAATGCTACGCAGTATTAGAAATAAGAGACATCAATCAGTATCTCATACACTAACAATAAAGCTCCCCTACTTTGGCTGAAAACACCTCATACTACATATACCCTAAGATTGTGTTTCCCTCTGTGGTTGCATCATGCTTCTGATTCACAGTTACCTGTGATGAACTAGTACCTCCAGGTTCTTCTTGACACCAGTTGTTTCAGAATACAGTGTGACTTTTGTTTCCAGTCTCTAAGTGAGTTATCTCAAGCTTTTTCCTCTTGACTCTCAACTTTTCCATGATGGCAATCTTCATGCTGAGCCAGTTTTTTCTTTCTAACCTGAGTCTTCCCTGTACTGATGTTTCTCAAGTTTAAGCCATCACCAACCTTCTTCAGCTTGTTTGTAATATTTTTGACATTAACAGAAAGTGCCTGTAAAGATTCTTAAGGCTGATAATGACAAACCCAACCAGTAACTTCATGCCAGCCTAAGATTTCCCTTTTCTGACCTGTTGCCATCCTCCTTTATAATAATAAAATGCATTTTATTATTCCTCTGCTGTACCTCATCTTCTCCAGTTTAGCAGTTGCTCCGGTTACTGGAAGGACAAATCACAGACTCATAGAATCATTTAGGTTGGAAAAGACCTCTAAGATCACCAAGTCCAGCCATTAACCCAGCACTGTCATGGTCACCCCTAAACCATATCCCGAAGTGCCAAATCTACTCATTTTTTGAACACTTCCAAGGATAGTGACTGAGAGTGCACTTGATCCCCTTGTCCAGTTCATGGATAAAGATATTAAGCAGGCCTGACCCAAAACACTTAGTCCTGGGAAGCACCTCTGGTGACCAGCCACCAACTGGATTTGACTTGACTCTGGATCTGGCTATCCAGCCAGATTTTTGCCCAGTGAACAGTCCATCCATTCACACCATGATTAGCCAAATTAGCCTATGTTGTTCCCTATCATGCCACAGCTAGATCACTCTTAGTAGCAAATAGGGTAAAAGCTACTTGGATGCTTACCTGTTGTGCTGTAAGCTATGAGACAGACGTATCTTTTGTAGTGAGAGAGCATGGCTAGGTAAATCAACATTAATTTAGAAAGTTCGAAGTAAACAGTTGACACCTTTTTTTTCTTTTCCTGGATTCAGATTCAAGGTTACTGGGTTTGTTCTCTCTCATCTAATCCCAAAAGGAGGGGTGTTTTCTGCAAGGCAAGCAATTTGTGCAAGTTTTCTTTTAATGTTGCATTTAGGTTTTGTCATTTAAATCTGTGCTTTACCTATTCCCATAAAAGGCTTTTTGTGCTTTATGTTTGAGTGCTCTAAGTCATGTTCTCCATCAGCATGAAACCATCACATTTTGCTTAATGTGCTTCCTCTTTGCACTTCTAGCAGCAGTTCCACTGACTGGTTTGTTACATTAGTACAACCAACACAAACACAAAACTTCTGTTTTAAAACGAGTGCCACTCCTGGATAGTTCTTTATTTTTTTCCAGTTCTGGATCAGAAGTTCAGTCTTGCAGTGCTTTGACTACTTCTGTACTTCTAAAATTAGCAGGAATACTCATCTGCTCAATTTCAAGTGTGTTTTTCTGCATCAGGGCCAGAGTACTTGAAACTAGCAAGGTGAAGATCGGTGTTCTGCTGGTGTATCTCCCATTGCTTTGCCAACATTTGCAATACCAAACCACTGACTTAGCATTCCATAGAAGGCATTACAGCTGACTCAAGCATGATGTTACTTTCATTCTTATGCTTACAGTTATAAGCATGTCCCCCTTTATTCAGCCTAGCCAAGCTTTGTTGGCCATATGCTATACCATATGCTATAGCTCATGTGCTGCTACATAGAAACTTTTGATAGGATTATCTGAATTATCCTCAATGTGAAGTAGACCAAGCTTTATTAAAAATAAATCTGAAATGCCAGGGTAAAAATGCTCTATGTTTCATGGGAGATGTCAGATAGGTGATATATCTGGAAGGGCTTTGATTTGTGGAGTGCTGGGGAGAAGTTCTTTTTAATAGGTGGTGAATTCAGTTTGGGATTTTTTTTCATCTGTTTTGTCTTTAAATCTCTGTATTCAAGAACAACAGCGTGAAGCAAACACAAATCTGTTGTATTTTTTAAAACTATTTTAGTCCTGTTTCCAACTCCTCTTGTGCTGACATTCAGCAAACTGATTTTCTAAAAGGACTGTCACCATCAATTTTGCTTTTTTAAAGGACTTTAATTCTTTCAGCATGTTCATATGGTTTTATAAAGCCCCAGATACATGGCAAATCCCCTTGGTGTTGTAAGACAAGATTGCTGTTAAAAAATGTTTAGGCTTAGTCAGCTTCTTCTCACTACTGAAGTCATGAGGGACTCTGGGAAATGGTGTTTATACTAAGCTTAAATTGATAGGGCAAGTTTAATGCAATCAGGTCAAAGGTACAACTGCTTAGCTAGTCTCATCAACCACTCAGGTTTCAGCATCAGTTTATAAGAAAAGGCCTGTAATGATAACATCTGGCTGCAAGCGCATGGACTGCATTCTCCATGCAGTGATTGAATGTAATTTAATGGTGGGGAGGAGCAAACTGAAGGGCAGCTTCATTCCTGAATTATGATCCCCAATAGATAAGCTCCAACTGCCAGACTTTGATCACCCCTGTTATCAATTCACTTGATGAAGAGCCTTTCTCCAGTATAACATGGACAGAAATGTCTTCCCTGAAGGAAGCAGTGTAGGCCATTGAAAAGTCTTGGGAGGGGAGATGTCAAGTCCAGGACAAAATTTCATGGTTTCCTAATGCGTACGTGTGTGGCTGATTGCTGGTCAGGCGTTACTTTGAGCGAGTGCTGAGTGACCCAGGACAACGCTGAGGAAATGTGCTAGACAGAAAAACAAATTGGGCTGCCCTTCTAACATGAGAAAGCATAATGCTCAATTATGTATTTCCTGCCTTGTACTATTCAAGCTGGTGTGTGGCAACCTAAATATTCAAGATTACTGCCAGGCAGACCCCAAAATATATACTCATTAGGAGAAGGTAGATATCCAAGACATCCTGAGGGATTTTAATCACAGGGAAGTCTGATCTGCTGATCCTAAATCAAACCGTAAGAGGGGCTTTTGCATACAGAATATATCTGGTTTTGTTGGCCAAATAAGGTTGTCAACAAAAAGATATTGCCTTCTTTGCCTTATTTGTACCATATGGAATTTCCTATAATAAAATTTTAATTTCTTTTATGAGAAAGTTTCTATATTTTGCTTCACACTGGCTGAAATCTTCTATGTTGAATGTCTGTTCCAAGCTGAAGAATTTGGGAAATTTCATTAAAAATAATTTCCAATAATCATTACCAAAACCAAAAAAGATATTTAAGTGGCTTGTTGTCAATGAACATTGGTAACATTCTGCTTTGAAATAGGGACTTGAAATGGGGCAATGCTGTGATTTGTATGTCATTGGCATACCTTTTTTTTCCTGTGAAAATCACTGCATGTTATGAGATTTAGAAAGAAATCACAGTTCACGGACACTTACCAAAAAGTCTTTAATCTTTCCAGGTACAATGCCAGAATATTTATGTTCAACATATCAGGCTTCTAATAATGCTAAATGAGATGTTATTTCTGAGAACCATCAAGCATCCTCTCTCCACCCTGCCAATACCATCCAGTTGAACTGAATGAATCTGAGCGAACACATGGCATTCTGTGTCGTTAGAGGAACTACTTGGTACGGAAGATCAACATTGTCTCTGTTCCCAAGTTTGCTTACTCCGTATTGCTTACACTGAGGCAATGCAGACCTCAAAGCCTAGCAGGTTAGTGATTATCTGACCTAAGTGTTTTCAGCAAAGGTCCCATTAACTTTTCTTTGGTTGCACACAAAACAGGGAAGCAGGTTCTCAGTTACATCTGTCACCCAAAAAAAAGGAGAATACTCGCCTTTGTCTCAAAAAGCACGTGTGGGTGGGCTGTCTGTGAGTGACAACATTTAGAAGACCCATAACAGCCAATGTGGGACCCAAATGTTGAATATACCTCATTTCAGCCTATAAGTCTTTGTAATCACATATGGCACAAGCTTTACTCTGGATGGGGGCATGCATTTTTTCCATTTTCTCTGCACATTTATGTGAACTGTTTCCATAAGGATGTTCCTTATGATGTGTTTACATTGGGCTTGATGATATTCAATGCATATTCAGTGGGGATGCCTTTCATTCATGTCAAACGAGTATAGGACCATTCTTGGCAGTCATCAGATCCCTGTGTTTTTCTGACATTCATTAAGTAAGAAAATTCAACATATGGGTTAGGTTGGCAAGGTTTGCCACTCCTTTTGAGGAACCAAAACCCAGGGAGACCCTTCAACTTGCCACAGATCAGTGGCAGGACAGGCCATGGATTCTGACTCCCAGCCTTGCTTTCTAATCATGAGGCAGCACAGTCCTGCTCCTGGGCCAAGGCACATCCTGTTGTAAGACTAGCTCTTCTATGTGATAAAGGGTAGCATTTTACACTCTTTTGTCTTGATACATATATTTTACTTTGTGAAATTATAAATCAGGTAGTAAACCACTTTCTAATGGCACAGAAAACAGTCAGTCAAAGCTTGGCTCACAGTTCTTCCACAGCTTTGAATTGTCTCAGTAGTTTTCAGAGCATAGCTTAGCGCGTGTAATGTGTCTTCTCATATAGATGGGATGAGATCCTACTTAAAGCAGTAATGATTATGTACATCATACATCAAAATGTATAAACTGCTTTTGAACATACTGAAAAAGCTAAAATACCAACTCTTAAACCAATGAATCATACTTTGTAAGGGAGTGTTTTTATATATAATATATAAAATCCAACTGTATATGTATAGGGATGGTGAATACTTACACATCACATGTGTAAGATATAAATGATCCTGATGAACATGTCTGAAGTAAATTATGTTAATGCTCCATTTAGAACTATTTCTACATTAGTTTAAAAATGTTTTTGTTATACTGTAACTTCAATGTCAGGAAGATGAAGGAATCTGGGCTTTTAACTGCAACCTCCACATTGCAGTGTGACTCTATGGGGATGTTCAAAATTAAACATTTGGTTTAAGCATTAAACACTAAAATTTTCTTTTTAATTCCTAGGCCTGTGTAAAAGCAGATTGGGAAATGGTTTACAATACTTCCTACTGGGGGCTTCCACACCGACAATGTCAGAAATGACGTCACTTTTCTGCTAGTTGCTTTTATTGCTGTTCAAAAAAAAAGTCTTTAAATAGCCAGCATGTAATTTTCCTGCTATGAGTGATAACCTTTATAACAGGTCTCTTTTTCTTTTACAAGAAGGATGCTTCCATCCCACCTCCAAGTTAGTTGACTTTATCAAGGGAAGTTGCCATCCATCCCCAAGTCTTGTGAGTCCTGAAAGGTGTGGAAGAATTAATCACTAGAGGCAGTCATTGTGTTCTTGGTTACCCTTCTCCATATTCAGAGCTTGTGATGAATGATGTTGCAATTGGTCCCATGGTGAATGACCCATGCAGCTGTGTGCTGGAAAGGTCGTCTAACTTGTGTCAGTCACAAGTAAGGAGACCCTCTTGATCCTTTTCTTATTTTGTGCTCCAAGTCTCTCTTCCCAGGTGAAGGACCAAGGAGAGAAGGTAGCCTTTGCATTCTCTCTGCCTTCACTGGCATTAGACCCCATCTTGGAGGCTTTGCACTTGGGAGAGGGAGTAGCTAGCATGCAGTCTATAAGGGTGATGGAACAAAAACCAGCATCGGAGGAAAAGTGCCAGTGAGAATTAAAAAACTGTTCAGAAAAATGGGGAAGGGAAGAAACAGCAAAAGTCTGAAAGTCCCAGTAGGACAGATTGGATAGATGTTAAAGAAATATGTATGAGGGAAAGGGGTGATTTGGAGGGGAATATAGCAAGTGGAAAAGAGGTCTTCAGTGAAGGAAACAAAGACAGTCAAGGGAAGATGAAGAAAGATTATGAATTCTTGAAAGAGATTATATATGAAGAACTTAGGGATGGATATAGGGACTGTTTTTGTGGCATTGAAGTAAAAAGCTATAATAATCAAAACATGTTCACTCGCCAGCAGTGAGAGCTTTATGTAGCAAATTGAGGAATGCAATAACTGAGGACAAAATGGAGTTTGGAGGACTAGTTTGAATATGTGACAGACGAAACAATAAGAGAAATAATCTTCTTATATCTGTTATGTTTACAGCAGACTCTGCTTTCCACTGGGTAGCGTAACCTGTATCCTAAGCTATGGCTGGATACATAGCAATATCTGCAATGGTAGGTTAATCCAGGTTTATGTTCCACTCAGTCTGAACCGGGCATGTTGACTAAGACAGCTGTAACACACGATTCTTTCCTTCCCAAAGTAGGGTGAGCTCTGTGAGAGGTTCATGATTGCAATTTCTCCTTGTGCCAGGTCCTTCTGACGTGCCCATCTGTGGTGTCCAGGCTCTTGGAAAGGTATCCCTGTTCTAGGACAGTCCTCTCATTTTCAACTACTTGAGTGTTCTGCAGCCTATCCTCTCAGATAGTCTGCTATAGTGTTTCTGTACATAAATTATATGGGAAATAAACAAAAGCATGTGGATTTGGTACAGGCTAATTCGTATTTTTAAATAGAATGCAATTTGCTATTAGCAAATTAATCTCATTTATCCTAGTTTCATTTGTTTAAACAATGTGAGTAGAGTTATTCATGTGCAAAGGAGTTGGCAAATGCTGCCAAGTCCACTCATAAATCTGGCTGCTGGACACAGCATTTGTAAATGGAGTTATTTGCCATTCTCATTTTGTAGTATGCTAATTTCCATGACAATCCACTATGATATTAGAGAAACTAATGGCCTTGCCTTGAGAAAAAGCAAAAAGAAATTACTAGCCTGCCAATATTGTACAAGAACTACCAGAAAACTGTAGTGAGCAAGACAGATTTGCAGGACTGGACTCTTTTGTCAGTGGCAATGGTCTGACTGACCAGTTGCACAATATATTAAAATCAGATTCTGAGTATTTGTGTTCATCTCATTTTTTGAGCTTTCAGTTACAAATTATTGATAGTGCATACATGCATGTGGCTACAATAAATATATAAATCTTTGCCATACTTAAAAATTCTAAATTAGGGGATCCCACATCCTGCAGATGGTGTTGAAGTTACTGCAACATTTTAATTGATTTCTGTAGAATATCACAGTGGTATTATCTCCATAAGAGAGCTGTGGGCTGCCCTGGTGACTTGCCAGAAGCCCAAGGGCTGTATCATATTTGCATGAAATGGACCATATTGCCACCTTTGGAATTAACACAAAGGCGAGTCTTAAAGATCATGCAGGTCCCAACATGCAATGAGCCATCTTAGTCCAAGCAGACACACCAGGAACTGTGTATTCCCTCCAGCCCAAGTACCTGTCTGCCTACCATGGTGACAGCAAGCCTCATTCCAGCTGCACGATTTGTATGCTAAGTGAGCAGTAAAAAAAACCCAACAGCGAAGCCAGTATAATTATCTTTCATCTCACATGAGTTCAAAAGGAGGGCTTTCCCACTGCCACTCTGTTTTCTTAGCCATCTACTCCAGAACCATTTTGGCTGTTGGTGGTTTATGTGGAAAATTAAAGGGGGAATGACTGTCATAGCTTCCTAATGACATCTTGGGATTCTTTTACATGCTAAGTCATTCATATCTTTTACAATTTAAAAGCATGATGACATCATATACATAATAGTCATACAGGACTGCCTGTGTGTTTGCAAATAAATGCTGGAATTCATGAAGATCTTTTTTTCTCATGCCAAAGGTGATTAAATAATTCAGGTCCATTTTCTCCGAGCCCTTTCCCTGTAAATAGAAATGCCTCTGCCTTTATCAGTTGCTAATAGACAAGAGTCCACAGATAACTGTTGCAAGCTTTTATTTATTATTTATTTAGAAATTACAATAGAAGGATCATAAAAAGAATTTATTATGGGAAATTATTTTGTATCAACTCTCTATACATTTGCAAATAGGAAGTAACATTACAGCTCTGCCTGGGGACTTCTCATAAAGAACAGTATTGAACTATTGTAACTTCAGGTCAAGAACATCTCTTTCTTGGTACCACTTGCTGTGTAAATAGTGTCTAGTTACCTCTTTCCATCATGATGCTGTAGCTTTTTGGTTTATTGGAACTCTACAAAGTATATATATTTCACACACTTCAACAGCTTTGTATCATTATAACATACTTCATTAACTAATGAAGATTGAAGTCAGGCAATTTATTTTCATTATATATGCACCTGATGTTAAGTCAATCTGAAAAGTGAAACAGAAATATGCTAAAACATGCTTATATCATTTTATTACTTTGATTATATCTTTGTGCATGACTGTATCCTCATCTGACTCTGATACAGGGTGTATTGCTTCTTTCACTCATGTTAATGTACGTGTAGTCTGCTAAATGGAAAACCTACTGACTGGTGTTTGTTTGGGGTTTTTTTGAACCTAACAGAAAGTTATATCAATTTAAACCACTTTAAGGACTTCAAAAGGCCAAGCTGTACCATGGAGTCTCCCTATATGTAATTTTGGTTCAGTTTTAGGGAAGGAAGTTGGTGCATGTCATTCACTGCTAGCACTCATGAAACTGCATATTGTGTAAGATCAGTGTACAATATATCTGAAATACCTGAAAGTCCACCAAGCTTTGTATTTGAAATTAGGCCAGCATCCTGACCTGTTGCAGCCATGGTGGTCAGCTCTGGTTCTGTAGAGCACAATGTCAAACATACTTGGTTGCGTGAAGGTGACACAGCAAAATCCGCAAGTCCTGTAGGCATTGACTTTGGACAAAAATGTCAACCTGCATCTCTTGGAAGAAAGTCATATCAGCGAAACAAAGGTAGCTCATCACATTCTTAAAAGCCTAATTTAAAAAATCACACTTAATCAGACATCCCAGTGTTTACTTTTATTAGGTGTACTTATGGTGTTGGATGAAACATTTATTCCCTGTCCAGGGCTGGCTGCATCATGACTTGCTGTATCAGGTAACAGTGCTATTCACAGTGTTGGGGGCTTCATGCTGTGTGCCTTTTGGAGTGTTTAGCAGTGACACCCACGATGAAATATGAATTTACTTCCCAGCTCATATGCAATATTCTACTAGCAGAGTAAGTGTTCTCAGTAATGATTTCAGCAAACATAAGGTGCGGTCAGACTTGTCTTTGCAGAATAATGGGGAATGCAATCCTCAGTTTCTAGCAAATGAAATATGACTCTCTTAATCAAGGTGATCCACCATACATCTATTTCAAATCTGACATAACTTAAACTCATGCATCTGCTGTTTCTGATTACAGTGCTATTCACAGTGTTTGGATTTCAACACAGTAAGATGGCTGCAGTTGAACGGGAAGTATTTCTTTTTTACTTCCAGTGAAGTCCCGTGGATGTATTTCAGCCTACTAGAAAACAGACACTATTTATCTGAAACAACCTAAGATAAAATACAGCCAGTTGGCATCCCATCTTTGCAAGCACAATATGTTTTAAAGCGAATAGGCCAAATTCCTTCCTGGCGTAGCTTCATAGAAACCCATTGCTCTGATTCAGCAGGTAGTCAAATATAAGCACTGTGACAGAAAAAGTTCATTTGGAATCAAACGTGGAAAAATTTTGAGTTAGAATGATACCTGAATATATTTGCTCAGTGGAATGAAGACATTGAAATACTTGGCTAGGTTCACCTTAGGGTTTATACTAGTTCTTGTGGAAACTCCATGGTGGATCAGAGCCACAGGTCCCCACAGGGCCATGCAAGCAACGCAGAACAGTGACCAAAGTCAGCTTTTTTCTGTGAGTTCTTGGCAGATGACCCCCAAAAATGGGACATGCTCACTGGGGAGATGAAGGGATTGTGAGCAACAGGGACTGTGATAAAGGGACTGTGAGGTGAGCAACAACCTAACATTGCCTTTCCTTCAGGACATGACACAGTTTTGAACATACGTGAAACTCTGATGGGAATTAAAGCTGCAGAAATCAAAGTCCTTTCTCCACCAGCTTCCATCTGCTAATAATTCCTCTCTGAAAATAGGTTTCTTTAAAGGTCTGAGGTTTCTTTTTTTCCAGTTAGTATTCAAATGATGCAATGACAGGAGACACCCTAGGGTGTTACCACACTTCGAGAGGTGACTTCAAGGCCAGCAACACTCCCTGCCTGCAACACTATCTTGCAGTATTGTCTCATACCATTGTTCTTTGTTGCTTAAATATTTGGAGAGGTCTGTCATGCTTTGTTATTGCATTTCAGCCTTTTGAAGAGCATGTAAGGCACATCTCTAGTGGAATAGTTCAACACTTGACAGTGACTTGAAAATTCTTCACCCAAGGTTTGCCTAGACCAAGGCATTTAGCAGGACATACCAAATGCCTCTCGCAAATCTAGTCATTTTTTCAATAGTAACCCTTATTCATTGTTGCTTTAAACTGGCTTTTAGGAAGAATTACAAGACTTAATTCATGAAATAAGATCCTAATTTTTAGACCAATGTAAAAGACCAGGAGCTCTGTTAAAGGCAGAACTGCCAAAAATCAAAATCTATGGTTTCTATGGTTCTTGGCATAGGGGAAGCTGCTCAAGTTTGGTTCCCATTAGTTATTTAGCACTTCTAGTATTTTTGTTGCTTTTATTGCTGCATTCAACTAATTACCAGGATCTTAAGGAATTTTATTCCATGGAGACAAATGCTGTATTATTTTTTCCAAGCACTGTTAAATCAGCAGGAGTTACTTGTATGCAATATTAAAATAGTATTTGTAGTAATATGATATGTTTATTACTCAGTTAAAATTATGTCTGTGGCCAAGTTATGTCAAAATGATATTGTGATTCTTCAATTGCCAATGAAAAAGCAATCATATGCTCCAATTTGTGCAAGCATTGTTCCCCATACACACACTCCCCCACTCACAGGTCCTTACTTAGTAATTACTTATTACTTATTAATTGCTGCTTCTCTTTGGCTGCCAGTGATGAAAAGTAGAAATGCCTCCATAAGTTAGTGTTCATTTTAAACACTTAGCAGAAGTATTTCTCATCTTCACTTACAGGTGTTTGTAAGCATTAACCTATCATAATGCACAAATACAGAATTAGTCTCTGTGACAGAGATGTGTCAAGCGTCTCATTCAGCCTTTCATTGCTGTGCAAACACCTGTGCTAAAATTTAAACCTGCCTTGTATAAAATTTAAAGAGAAAAGAGCATTCTCTTAAAAGAGGACTGAAATCTCTGAGATCTGGCATAAGAACAGACTTTAAGGCTCAGAGTAACCCCTGAGTCATGCAGCAGATGGATCCAGTTAGCCTCAATTAAAATGTGAGGAGAACATTGGGCTGGTTTGGCAGAAAGATATTGCAGTAGGTGTGGAAAGAGGGCCTTCAAGGAGAAAGAAGGTAGAAAACCCTGGTGCAGAATCTTGCAATGCTGAAATGTATGTCTTATTATTGAAATTATATATGAAAGACATATTTTGAATATTGTACTAAGAGACGGGTGCAGGGTGGACTCTCCCCAGCTGCAAATAGTATCAGGTAACATCCTGATTTAAAAAACAAACAATCAAACAATCAAAACAAAAAAACCCACCAACCAAAAAACCAAATTTCTTTCCTTTTACTTGGGCTTTGTCAGAGAGTATCGAAACTTTTATAGTATGAACAATCAAAGACATAAACAGGTAAATGGAGCTTAGCTCTTTAAAAACATTGTAGAAAAACTATCAAATCTAAGTTTGATTATTTGACAAGGGGAATTTTTGTTTATAAAACAAAAGATTCTGTCTTCCCACATGTGAGGACACTGCTTACATACTGTAGAGAGCTACTGGAATAAAAAAAATTAAGAACCATATTGAAGAAAAAGAAAGGTTGCTCATTTTTTTCTTCTTTTTTTTTTTTTCTGATAGCTACTGCTTGCAGTAACAGAAGCATCTAAAACCATGTGCTTCCAGTGTAAGTCTTGATTTTGTAGGTATAGGCCTTTTTTCAGAGCTTGATTTTACAATGAAATATGAATTCTTAAATAGAAATATTTCTTATCTTGAAATAACGATGTCTCCTCTGTAGGAAGAAATAATAGTCCTCTTTGATAACTTGAAGATTGTAGAAATGCAGTAGCAACTCTTGCATGCATTTGACTTACCTTCTGTGGATATAGGCAAAATATTCATTGTTTATATTAAACTCCCAGTTTCTAGTTACACTCCTTAGCTTCAATACAGTAATTATAATTAAAAAAAAAAAAAGGTGAAGGAAGATCTATTGCTTGCTGTCTCTTTTCCATTCTGTAATTCAGGCCCTACTTCATCCCCTCCAGTGTATTTGTTTTCATCCTATAAGTACTTTATTACATGATATAGGTCTTGATGGGGCATTGTTTGCACACAACCAAGCAGGTGTTAAAGCTCCTTTCATAATCTTAATGATACATAAGCATCTCTAGGTCCTTCAGTGAGAACATCTACTTCTCAACAGAGAGACATCTCATTTATTTTCTAAGTGCAGTCCCTCCTCCTGCCCATTTTGTCCACATGGATGTAGAGCACAGCTCTTTTCTCCATCTCTTAGTCTTTGTTTCTCTTCATCCATGCCATTCCCCAGTATCTGTAGGGTAAGATACCAAGCCAAAAAGATAAGGTCAGTCCCCTCATCTCAGTTTCTAGCTACCCAGCACATGTAGCTCAGTGATTTAGCAGACACAAAGGCACAGTTGGCTTTGTGGGCAGATATCTTCCACTTAGAGACCCCTTAGGATCCAGCTGTATCTCTACAGGAACTATTGCAAAGCAAAAATGCATTTATGTAACTGGACAAAACAGAGTGGGAGTTTGGTGATCAGTTCAGGGTGTATGAGTACAGAAGCCTCAACAGAGGGACAGCTGGGATTCCCCATCAGCTGGGGCAGAAATAAAATTATAGGTGCAGATTAAACAGATCTCTGCTGCTGATTGAAAGAAGAGTAAGATTTTGGGTGAAGGGCTGGTCAGACCACCATAAGTGCAATGGAGGAGGCCTGGACTGTACAATAAGAGACTTTAGTGGTCTGTATTCATGGTCCATTAAGAAGGTGGGAGCTTGATAAGGTCTGTTGAGCTGGCAAAAATATGTTCCTTTACAATTCCTCTACCCCAGGCTGGTACACTCATTATTTTCTGAAACAATTGTTGTTTACACAAAAGTTTTCCACAGTTGGTCTTTGCCCAAAACCAAATTTCATTGTCAGGTTTTAGCAGAAACCCTGCTGTTCCTGCTTGGGTGGGCACATGTAGGGAAGAAGGATCTTTTTAAAACGTCTGAATTTTATCATGCAGTCAGGGAAAAAAAAAAAAAAGATTGAAGTCTGGTACTTGGAATGAATGAAAGTATTTGCTAATACCAAGCACAGCTGAGCTTTTGCAGGGCAGTATGAAATTTATATTGCTTTAACCCATTTGGTTAAGGTCAAGAATGAAGTGACTCAATGTCCTGGATGGTTAGACATGCTGTTCCTCCATGGAGATCTGATTTGAATATTGAGCTATGGTTCAGTGTTGTTGATTTCAACATGTGGTGGATCAACCTCACAATTTAAGAGCAACCTCAATTTTCCAGAGAACTTGCAAGCCCTCCTGACAGAATTGTGCAAGACCAGAGAGTTAGTTTGTTTTGTTTTGTTTAATGGGGTTGTAACCCCGCCAAGCAAAGAGGCAGACTGAACATTGGTAAGGACAACTTTTTTCCAATTTTTGTGCTCTGCTGAGGTCACAACAATCTCCAAGAGCAGATCTACACATTTTTATAAAAATTGGTTTTGTTAACATGTATCTTTGAAGTGTTGACTTGCAAGTTTGCATTTCCACTACATACTCACAGATAAATCAAGAATTTTATTTGAAGCTTGCTCTGCAATCTTAGAAAAGTAGTTTCACCTTTTTTTCTACCTCTAAGAGGACAAGAATTAGAAATTATCTGACATCAAATGCTGTGTGTAAAGATAAGAAATTATTGTTGTTGTTATAGAAATATGGAACTATGTGATTACTACAAATACTAGCTTTATTACTTTCATTACTATTATTGAATTAGTAGTTGTGGAAAAGATCTATAATGTAAGAGGAAACAGATAACTGAAAGAAATTATTTGTTTGACTAAAAACTAAGAGAAAGATGTTAGACAATTAAGAGTCCTCTTTATGGTCCAGTCCAAGAAGAATATTCAATACAGTTGTATTGGTGGTAATAAAATTATCTTCCTGGTAGAAAAATTGGAAGTATTTCTGCCATCATTCTTCCTTATTCTTATTAACTACTACCACATAAGTAGCAAAAGAGAAGCTCAGTGACTCGGTTTGTACCCAAAGTGAAGATCAGCATCCCGCTTGAAAGCATTCCAGATGTAAGCAGGGTCATAAAACAAAACAGAAAGTTGATGGTTTTACTGTGATGCACGTTACAGTCAAGTAGTTATCTGATGGATCATCTGCTTTTTATGATCCATGATGAGAAATATAGCTGTCATATGAGGAATAGATTTCTCATCGTAAAACTTACCTCTGTAATTTCAGCACCTGAATAAGTGCTGCCTCAGGTGCTGATTGTGCTAGTAAACACTGTCTGAAGAGTGATTTCCCCATCTGTTTCTCCTCCTTCCAACTAAATGCACAGTTTGGCAAGAAGTGTGTTTCTGCAGTTCCCTTTGCTTCAGCAGCTGCTGCTATTAAAGGTCTCATACGAGGAGGTTCCTGTTGGATAGCTGCTGATGCAGGAGTTCACCTGGGGAAAGAAAAGCCTCATATGTAGGTCAGTATTTTTGTAGATAGCTAGTGAAGCAATTTCTCATGAGAATGTTAACTCTCTTGTGGTGCAGATTGCCTCAAGTCACTGCTGCCACTGCAAGGGGCTGAATTCATGTGTGTCAACTCAGATTTCCAGTGTAACAGGTAAGAGGAAGGCTTCTAGTTTATGTAGGTTTTGTATCTTTGCATTGGTTAGGCACTTGGCATTTGGGTTAGATGTCTAAAATTAGAGCTCTCAGACCTCTTGTGCTATATTTACATACAGAATTTCCTCAGTGGGAGAAAACAAGATACACATTGAAGACATAGATCAAAACATCTAGAAAGTTGCAATGATTTCACCACTATCTGTAACACTTCTGCTATAAATCACATGGATGTTAAAAGTGAGGAAACCTCTTCATCTAATGTGATGACTGAACCACAGGAACAAATTTTCCTCTCAGATTTGCGTTGTGGACCCCCTGTGTTAAGGAGAGGTTATATGTTTCAGCGTGCTGACAGACACTATTACATACTGTGCTTTATTCACCCCTGGCCTCCAATAGCCCTTTGCACCTCTGAATCCCTCTGCCTTTGGCACTTTTGCTGGTGAAACTCCCAGCTGGGGGTGTGGTTTAGCTAAAATGGGTGCTTTTCACCAGAAGAATAAATTATTCCTATACTACTGTCTGAAAAGGGTGGATCTGGAGCCAATTTAGTGAGCATAAGTTACAATTGACTTTGGAAGTAATAACTTATGCTTTGAGCTTCCTTAGATGTATAGCCAAGGAGCTGTCTGGCTGCATATGTTTTTACACATCTTTCAGCTAAATTAGAAACCCAAGTGCAAAACCTAATTTGTGGAGATATCTTGGAGATTTTTGACCTTCTCAGAAATACTTTGAGGCCACAAACCAGTCAGAGGGTCCCCTGGTTTCATCTACCCCTTTTTTTTTGTTTGTTTGGTTTGTTGTTTTGCCACATATGTCACATTGCTAAATAGTAAATGGACTTTATTATATCTTAATTAATGGATCTTAGTATAATTTGCCCCAGTCCTGGCAAGCAAACTCTCCTAGAAAGCAGATTATTGAAAGGAGCCAACTTAACTGAACACCGTCTCCAAGATGTGACCAAAGACTGAAGTATATTCATACATGTCAAAGCTAGAAAAACCTTAGGAAAGGAGAAGATGGGGATTGTACTGAGCTGAGAAATAGGAGGACAAGGAGTGGAGCCCTTAAGGAGATGGGGAGAAAGATAATGGTGGAAAAGGAAAAAAGTGTAGCAAAAAGCATCAAATGGAGGATAAAAATAACTCTGAATAGGAAATTACTGAGAATGTCCAATGACACTTAGTCCAAGGAGGAACCAAGCTGGATATGCATCCCATTAGCTGTTGATGCTGAGAGAAAAGAGCTTAAACCAAACCCTGAAGTTGAGGAGAGAATCTCCTGTTGAGTTTAGTGGCCTTTATATTAAATTAGTGGAAAAAGGACTAAATCAAGCAGACATACAAAGAGCAAGAATACTGGCAGATGGGGACAGTTCATTTCTTCCTACTGTCAAATTTATGAGTTTAGCCTGGTGGGCTGCTACCAGCAGTGATGATGAACGTTACAAAGCTTGGCTGTATTTAGCCCACTCAGTCACTTCTTGGCCAGGCTCCTGATGATTTCAGTGGGAGATTGCATGGGAACGTGCAAGTTCTTCCTCCCCAGAAATGGCAATTCCCCCCAAAAATATTCTGTTAGATAGCTTGAGCAGGTGTATGGAATTGCTGGCATACTTTTAGTACACTACTTAGCACCTCTGATGAGGTCAGTTAAACAATTTCAGTCTCGAATATAGAAAGTAAAGCACTTAGGTTTTGTGGGAAGTAGAGCTTTATTTCAGAGGTGCTGAAATTTGTATGAAAATACTTAACTTGAGATATACACATGAGCAAAAATCACCCAGTGAGACAAAGATCCATTTCTAAATGTTCTTTTAATATGTGGATTTGAATGTGTTCAATATTATGTATGTTGCTACCCTTCTTATGTAGACAGGCACGAGTCCTCCCTAAATTGTACTTTGTCTAATTCATACCCATGCAAAACACAGACCAAGTAGGAATAAGTCAAGTTGATTTTATATTTTAGTTAAATATGTGAATAACCATCTTGATGTAAAGGAGGTGAAAACAGTGCTGCTCTTACCTAACATTTGCATGTCTGCTATCATGAAGGATCACACATTTCACATAGTTCCTACACAGTAAGAATTGCAGATGACAAATGTCCCATTACTCATGTAGCTGGTCATTTTTGTGTGCAATTATCAGAATTGCCTGCTCAGTTCCAGTAACCAGGTGCACAAAAATAGGCTGCAACAACCTGCTTAGGGTTGTTAATAACATGGTCCAAAGTCCCAGTCTTTATTGTTTTGTTGTTTTATGCTGGTTTTGTAAGAGAACTGAGCTAGGACATAGTTTGGTTGTTGACTATTTGAGCAAAAGGAGGCATACATTTGCATGTACTGCAGGGGCCATAAGGAGTGCAGAAATTCTGCATTGACCTGCATATGGTTTAAATACTGAACTTGATATAATGAGCTGTTGGGCCAGAGGAGAAATACTGCACCAGGTGGCAAGCTGTAGTGCATAGTTTAAATAAGGAACAAGCAGCTTCCGATATTTTGCTTTTAAAATAATACATCTCGAACTATCAATGTCATAGTGAGGCAGAAGTCTTTGCCATAAGCAATTCAGAGTCAGGCTGCAGTAATTCAGGAATACTTAATTGGCATTTCTCTTTTTTGCATATCACTGTTCTCATCAGTTCTAATACATGTTTTTTTTTCCTCCTCTACAAACTTCTTTGCCTTAAAGGACTCGTGAAGGAAATAATTAAAAAGTACACAGAGGAAAACTGTCTGAGCAGAAGGGGCAGAAATCCAAGGTGCTGTAGGGAGGTGCCCCAAATACTCTTTTGGATGATTATTAATTTTTTTCTTACTATTATTTTATGATGCTGTTTATGTTTAATTACTCATGTTTTCCTAACCTGTATGACAGGCATAATTTGAAGAGCAATAGTAATGATCAAGCTGTGGAAGTGCCAGCTGCTGCCTACGTGCTCAAGCAAGCATAAAGCAGGCAGTGTCATGAGACAATACTGTCTCTTGATTAGATCTGAACTTCTTTTTTTTCATGTTGATGAAAATGATCCTGACTGTTATTAATTAAATATGAACTATGCCAAAAGATACCATGAAAAGTCAGAGCTCTCTCAATTCACTGCCTGTAGAGAATAGTAAGTTCATGGGACTTTACTGTGGTATATGCTGTTCAAATGTATACTGTTTTAGTTTTAAAAGATACAATTGGTCTGTTTGGGTCTTTTTGGTGTAAACTGCCAGTCAGCCCATCTAGGTTAATATTATTTTTTTATTTTAATATTAGTAAACAATTTCAGTCTTTATATTTTCAAATTAAAAGTCAAGACAACAGAAATTAGCAGTTCTGCCATATACTGTGTGCTAGTGTGTTGCGAAGCTCGTTTAGAAGATGTAGTATTCTTTTGATTTGGCTTTATCTCATTGTTAAGCATTTGGTTGTTTCATGTTTCAGTTGTGTGCTACTGAAGTGAGGTGTTGTGGGTAGCATTGCTGAACAGGTGATAGTACACCATCAGAATGTAAAGTCCTTTGATACTTTTCCTGTAGCAAGTGGTGATATAATTATTATTTTGTGGATACCTCAGCAAAAGTTTAGAAAGAGTGGAGCATCTTTTGCATAAGTTTGAATGCTTTTGTATTTCTTTTTCTTTTAAATGTATGAGATAATGTACTCCTAAAAAAATTTTATGAAGTCTCATCTTTTATATGTAGAAAAAAATCTCAGTAAAGATGAAAATTAAATCTTTAGAGCACAAGAGACAACCCAATAAACTCGTGAGTTCTGTTACTCTTAAGTCAATCATAGGAGCCTTTATGTGAAAAGTTGAGCAAGTGATGATGATTTTTTAATATTGCTAGGATGAGTATTTGATTTTTGTGTGAAGGAAGCTATAAAAGAAAGTCCAGCAGCAGAAATAGAAGTGAAACTTTCAACAAATGAGAAATGTATGTTAAATAAGTCACCTGCTGCACCAAGGTGCTATAAACTACCCATCCTTGGAGCAGGTTGCAAGGACTCAGATCAAATTGTGCCAGATGCACTGTGATGTGAATGCTGTGGTTGTTTTACCTGTGGTAAGCTATACATCAGAGGGAAAGTGGTGAGATACAACCTGGGTTTCCCTTCTTGCGCCTCCCTCTCATTCCAAGATGTTGCTCAAGTCCCTCAGTCATCCTGCCTCCTAGCTTTGTGAAATCGGGATGACAGTGCTTCCTTTGCACTGTAATGTTTTTATGGTTGCTTAATTATGTAAAATCTGTATTTTCTCTGGTGGTCCTTCACTGCCATTGTAGTGCTGCTGTGAAGCAGTTCTGTTTTGTCTAAGTGGTATTACATCTAGTTGAGGTCTTGCTCAGGTTACAAGTGGAATGAAGCTGCCAAGATACTTATCTAGTTTTATTCAGCTGCTTTTTTGATTCTCAGTAGATATATGTAGGTTCTAAAATTCATGGCTTTATGTGTTCATATGTATTGCCATTACATTGGAATATATCAAAGAAGGTAAATCAAGCCATAAGGTTTTATTGGTGACCTGCACTGAAAAAGAGATGTGAGCTGCAGATGAATTCTACCAGTATATTCCATGAGGTGATATTTGACTTTGATAAATTTTCAGAGAAAGGGCTGCCATTTCTGTGTTTGTGCAATGTATAGTGGGACCCTTACCTGGCATCTCTGCCCTGCCAAAATGTGAATGAAAAATAGGATTACTTGTCTGAGGAACAGCTCTGTCTTTCATATCGAAACTTGGCAATAAACGATTCCTGTGTGAGTGGTCTCAGGAGACACCTTCCTTGTAAAGGAAAGAAGTGATTGATGAGGCATCTCGTATTTTAAACATTATACAGGTGAAAACATTGGAGTATTCTGAGCCCATGACTACTGCTGTGTATGCCTGAATAGTTTGCTTGCTTTTAAATTGTGGAACTAAAGAAGTTTCGATAAGTAGGGCAGGACCATTAGAAAACGCTAACTGTTTTCCTTTTTCATATTTCACTGCTACAGGGTGAAATAATGAAGAATTCCTTTCTTGTTTAATTGAAAGTGTTTAAGAGAAGATCATTGAGAGGACAGATTTCAAGAAGTGTTATTTGCATTTGGTGATGCTTTGGAAAGAAACAGAGCATACTATCCACACTTTTAAAGTATATATGGTGAATGCACTGCCAAATCTGTGGAATTTTATAGGGAGCTACTGTGAATAGTAATAGCAATCAATGAATTTGCATTTTACCCCTATTGAAACTGGCACTGTGAGCTTTAGGAGATCTTACTGCTTTTTTAAAACTTATTTCAACATAGTTTCAGCCCCGTCAGCAAATCTCTGTTGTGTTACCAGTAGTATGAATTGTCTCCTAGAACCCTGCAATATTTTACACAAAATCCTGAGTGAAAAAGAAGCTGGCACTGGTGTGTGGTGGAGTACCCCTGGAAAAGAAAAAGGAAGAAATCTATGAGGATTCATAGAGAATACCTGGTGGGGAGGAGGGGGGAATGTAAAAAAATATTCAAGTGAAAAGAACACTGTAGTAGAAATGAGAACAAAATCTCAGTGTGTGGTGATCTGTTTTAATGATGAAGGAGAGATGGGAAAGTAAGGCCAGATTTAAGATTATATTTGTGAGCGGGACATTGATACTTGAAAGAGAAACAGGACAAGCTTAAACGAAAGAGAGAGACTGGCAGACACATCAAATTAGGACAAAAAAATGTCCTACAATAAAAAGAGATCAATGGGATTTTATGGGAAAATAAATTTGCCAAAACATGGGAAAGATTTATACAAGAAAAGTGAGAAAATATAAATACCGACGTAAGGGAAGGATGGAAGAAAACAAAATACTGATCTTTAAAATGAAATAAAGTATTTATATTAATTTTATTAGTTTCTTGGAAGATTTTGTGGTGGGTTTAATGTCTGCTCTGAGAGAAAGTGAAAGATGTAATAGGAAAAACTATGATTTTTTTTTTTTCCCAGGCTTTCCTGTGCAGGAAATGTAATAGGAAGTTATTTTTATTAACCAAGATCAGAGAACATGCAACAACAAACTACCAAGAATGGTGTGGAAAATCCGGTTATTTTTCTGGTCAGACCAGAAGAACCTGTGGCCATTGACCAGCAGGAGCCCAAGGGTCAGATTATTGAGCAGTGAACTGGAAGGCTATTGAAATCTGTGTGTCTTTAAATGCACACCAACCAACTTACATTACAGACAAAAAGAAATCTTGAATACCATGTAACTGATGTTTGTAGGCATTCAAGAATGGCTTTGTGGTCTGTTTTGTCTCCCTAATCAAGCAGACTTGTTTGATTTCATTTGCAAATGTGAAACCAATTGATTTTACGGCAATATACTTCTTGCTCAGCAGTATTTTTCCATCAAGACAGTCATGTTACACTGGTCACCAAAAACTGATGAGCCAGAACAGTGAGAGCCCTACCTTGGACAGACAGACAGGGGCTTTTGAGAGAGTTTTGGAGTTTGTCAGGGATAATGCACCCATCAGTTCAGCGTAGCCATGATGCCGAGTGTGCTGGGAGGACTTTGTCCTTTCAAAAGCTACAACAAACTGTGACAATACTCAGCCCACATCCCTGACACACTTGTAAGAAACTGTGAGATGTGGAAGTGGGGAGCACAATGCCTTTATTTGCAGCAATAGCATGTTTCATCTGTGAAGGAGATATTCAGGTGTCTACCTTGTCTGGACTTACCAGTGAACAGGGTTTTATCTTAGCAGGCTTGGTTGAACACAGAGGCAGAAGAGAAATATGTTTGTTTATGGATGGGAAATGCGTAAGCTTTTTGATGGATAAAGTGTGAATCTGAAGCATTAAATATGACCTGCTTTGTTGTATGCCAGTACCTGCAAAGGGTTACTCTTTGTAGTGTCCTACTTGGACTCAAGCACTAAACCTTTCATCAAAGCAAATCTGATTATTTTGCACATGGTTTTCCTGAAAGGATGTTATGAGTTTCTAGATGTTTGGTGGCTGGTGATAAATTAGGCTTTTATGATGTCATGTGAAAGGCCAGTGCTTGGACTTCCTTCTCTATCAAGCGCACTGGAGAATACATTTGGGACACACTCAGCATCAGAAATTATCCTATCTTGTTTTATTTTAACCCTTTTGTGGACTCTTGCTTGTTTTGTAACTGTGTTCAGGCAAGGATAGCTTTGCTTTTGCAGATAGAAATCCTGTCGTATCACATACTGAGTCCCGTCCATATGGGGACTTGGAAGTTATTTTTTTTTCCATTGAGTGACAAGACCTCAGTTCTTGAGCTCCCTTTAAGCCTTTCACAGCTTAAATTCTCTCCAGATATTTTGCCTTGAAAAGGGTTTTCAGATCAGATGGGATTTTTATTGAGAAATTGGAATGCAGTGAGGGGTGGAGGGTGAGGTGATGCGTCCCATAAATTAGGTTGGGGTTATGACCATGTAGAGGGAGGCTGCTTCTAAAAAGCCAGCAGTAAAAGGCAGTACGTAACTTTGTCCAGAGAAGTGGCAGCTCCTTTCTTCATCCCCCATACTGTAGGGAGGCAGTATTTTACAACTGCTATTCAAACAATGAGAAATGACTAAACATCCTCCATGCTCATTCTTATGTACTAGTTAATCCATAGCGGGAAAGAAAACAGAAGAGAGAAATATCCATCACCTCTCTGTCCTTTTCCCCCTAGTCTTACCACAAGCTTCAGAGGGACAGAGGTTCGCATATCGATATAGCAAGGTAAAGAAGGGAGTATAGTCTCTCTTGTCCAACCTCAGTCACAGCCAAGCGTTTAGAGCAGTGAGGTGAGCACTGAACACAGGCCAAAGACAGCAAATACTGTTACAAATGGGTTAGAATTTTTCAATTACATGCCCTTTAGATGAAAAATTATGATTAAATTAATATTTTTATTAGGGCAAACATAACAGCACACCATTCCAAAAAAAAAAAAAATAATGTCATATTGATGTTAACAAATGTCATGATTTTTTCAGAAATGTGAATATCCACAGGGTCACAAAATCACCACAAACAATGTATCCTGTACGAGAAAAAGAAATCATTCTATGAAGGAATGATATCCTGCATTCATAGATCTGCATTCATTAAATTGCTGCTTATTGCTCTAAAAGATAGATATATACCTATGTACATAGATACATATCCATAGACAGAATAAAAGATCCTGTCCTAATGTTCAGTGCTTTGTTGCTTATCATTTGGTATTTGACCAGCAATGGTAATTGAATATGTTTACAATTTCAATATGCTGTTGTAAATAAAATATTTTTTAGTGGAAGAGAAGAAACTAAGTAGGCTTGCAGCATGGATTGCTGGGTTTATCAGTTTTCCTACACATCTTGACATGTCAGTCAGTGAAGACAGCTAACCCTGGGATCTATATTCCATCTCCAGTGAGAAATACATTTGTTACTGCACAATAAACCCAGCTGAAATCAAACAACTTCACAAAGTGATTTCCTGATCTTTGCAGAAAATGTGAAGAGTAGGAAGTGATGAGAAAACTAATCAGAGTGGATTAAAAAAAGTGAGAATTACATGTAATAATTTTTAAAGGTACCATACCCTTGCCTAAAACATAACGTGTGTGGCAATAAAACCATGCATGATGAGGACATTATTATCTTACTTTCACACCCCCCCCAAAATAGTTGTCAGAGTGGAGAATAGGTGAAGCAAGAAGAAAATAGTTGAATAGTGAGCAAAAGCAGGACTCGAAGGTACCAGTGAAAAGAGAAGAAACCTGTTCTTTTCGTATACTACAGCTGATCTCAACCCATACGAAAGAGATTAATCCCTGGCAGGGTTTTGGTTTTTAGTGATGTGAAGGTGACACGTTTGGCCAGGGAGCCTGAAGAAACATGCTCATATACAACCTCCTCCAAAATCTCTACTGTAAAAGGAATATTCACAAATGCTTCTAACCCATGTCATGCATGTTATTCAAACACCTCTTTATGCCCAGGTTAGCATGAAGCATGCAAGGGTCAGCTCACTCATCAGCAGCCAGGCTACAGGGCAGTGGCAGTCAATGGGAGCAGTACCACCTGTAACCAGCATTTGCAAAGAGTAATTCTGTTTTGTTTGAAGAGTTGGGAAGGCTTAGTTTGGTTCATAATAATGGAGAGTATGTAACTATTGGTTTGCTTTTTAGCAAACATGATAAAGATTTTTAGCCGTGATAGGTGTGTATGCCGTATCAGAAAGAAAGCGTTTCTGCTGGAGCAAGGCCAGAGGAGGGCTGGAAAAAATTATCCCAGGGCTGGAGCACATCTCTTGTGAAGACAAGCTGAGAGAGTTGACACTGGTCAGCCTGGAGAAGAGAAGGCTCTGGGAGACATTAGAGCAACCTTCCAGTACTTAAAACCTGCAAAAGAGATGGAGAGAGAGTAGTGATAGGATAAGGGGGAACAGGTTTAAACTGAAAGAGGGTTTAGATTAGATACTAGGAAGAAACTTTTGGCTATGAGGGTGATGAGGCACTGGAACAGGATGTCCAGAGAAGTTGTGGATGCCTCATTCCTGGAAGTGTTGAAGGCCAGGATGGGAGAGGCTTGGAGCAACCTGGTCTAGTGGAAGGTGTCTCTGCCCATGGCAGAGAGTTTGGAACTAGATGATCTTTAACCTCCCTTCCAACTCAAACCATTCAATGATTCTATAATTGTGTCCAGCCCTGACACCTGAACTATCATAATTATGGTCTGTATATGACCAATAATGTGGGTTTGATCTTCTTCCTTTCCTCCAGAAGTTCCCTGCTTTTTCAGCAGAAGCATTCCTGTGAACTAGAAAGAGTCTGTCCGTTTGGAAGCGTCTTTGGCCTTTTGCAGGGCCATGAGCTGAGGTTACAATTGCACTTGCATCCAAGCTGGGGAACAACTTCCAGGTCTTCCCAGGAGTGCAAAATTGGGCCTCAGGGCAAACTATGAGGGAGGGAAGCACCCTCCTCACTGCAGCCAGCTGTGGGAGTTTTGCTGTTTGCAGCAGCAGGGCTTTTGCTGCTGCAGGGGAAACGCTCTCCAGCCTGCCTTGTGCATGACAACCTGAAAAGCAGCCATGGTCCCACTTGCAGCAGGATGCCCTGGCATAGAGCTACACCAATCCCCATGCCAGACAGCTCCTGATGAGCGAGCTCAGCTCTGAATCCAAAGCGAGCGGAATTCACCACTGGCTTCAGGGGTATCGGGCTGTAATTCAGGAGGAATTTTATCTGGCTCGAGGGTCGGCACAGGCCAAGATGTTTTCTCAGGCTTCGCTTGGCAAACGGACAGATCTGAGTAATGCTCGGCCCTGCGAGGGGCTCTTGTGCCTGCAGCTCCGCTGATGCTCGCACCAGGACCGCGCATCTCTCCTCCCGGGGACGCGCGGGCTGCATCCTCCCGTGGGTTAGCAGGGACACCGCCTCCATCAAAGCGATAAGAGCCGGGCGACGAGGCCCCCGAGGCACCTGGGGCCAGCTCCCCCTGCTTCACTGTTTTATCTGCGCTGTCGCTGGGGCTGCCAGCACCGGCGCTGAGTGAGCCCATTTCCCCAGAGCGGAGCATTGTTCCCGGCCTCCGGCCGCCGCGTGGCCCCGCTGATGGACAATACCACCCGTCCCCGACTTCCTGAGCAGACCAGACAGCTTGCTGTTTTCTTCGAGTCTGTTATCACCCCCTGTCATTAAAAGAGAGGTCTGGCTTCGGCTTCGGTTTGGGCTGATAGGCAGCAGCGAAGTGGAAAAGGCGCAGGGGAAGGAGGGGAAGAGGAGGAGGAGGAGGGAGAGGAGCTCCATTACTTTATTATCGCCCTAATGTTTATTGCTGCTTCGAGTTCGTTTGCCTTAACCCTTTGGAAGCTGGTCAAATTAAAGATTATCAAGATGATAAGATAAAGCCACTATTCTAACGCCCCAAGTTCCTGGCGGAAAAGCAAAGGTTGTGCTCAGGTTTTATTGACTGTGCTATTTGTGTTGATGCCTCGTTGCTGGAGTTATCCCGAGATAAGACCTTACCCTAAAGATGCCCAGCAGTCGCAGCCTGCCAAGGTCCATCAGATGGACAGGGGCTGAGAGCCGTGCAGAATCAGTCCTTTCCTCAAGTCATTTCTTTCCCCTCCCCTTCCCCCTCAGCATGGTTTTAGTAAAAATTAAACTTTCTGAATAGGGAGGGGATTTGCATAGGAAAACATGCTAGGGGAAAAAAAACATTATGCCTCCTATTTTCAATGGCATTTAGTTATATGTGAGCTTTAGCCTATTGGTTGCCTTTGCCTTTTGCCTTTTCCTGTGGTTCTTTGTGAACAATACTGTCTTTCTGCAAAAGACTGCTGACCCAAGAGTGGAAAGCAGTCTGTTCATGCTGCATTAAAACAAATTTAGATCAGGAACCAAATTCACTGGCATTCTTCTATTCCCTTGGTATCCTAACTGCTCCACAACTTTGCTTTTCTAAGAACAGTGGAAAGAAAAAATGAAAACTGAGCAACAACACATTTTGGCTCATCTTAAATTCCTGAAGATGTTTACTGTGTTCCTTGTTAGGCTTGGACTTTGCTCTTGGATATGTTTTATCTTCAGTCTCCTCATATTTACTGTGAAGATAGGAGCCACTTGCTTTATAATTATACTGTTTTTTTTCCCTGTTACTATGGATATTATAACAAACACTACCCTTTGCAAAGAAGTCAAACCAGTGCTTTCTCTGCCTCATGGATCTCCAGAAGTACTCGCAGAGCAGTGCACAGGGGATGCAGTGCTTATTACTGCAACTCCTTCTAGGATTTGATCCAACCTTAGCTGAGCCATGCATTGAATTTTGCACCAGCAAGCTGTATGTTTACAAGGTATACAGCTCTGATTTAGTGAGATCTTACTGTTTTTCTTAATAGAGTGCACAGAGAATAGCTTGGAAGAAGTCACAGTAACTGTTCTCCAGTGTTGCATCTGGGCTGAGACACGATGTCCCTGAGCCTAGTGGCAAGTGTGGCAGAACACTAGGGAATGGGGATAAGGCTGATGGTGAAAGAATTGCCTAGTGAGCAATGCATGCAGCCACCTGACTATTTGCAACACTTCAACAAGGCTGTTCTCCAAGCAAGAAGCTGCAGCAGATGCCCATATATACTGTGACATTACCACTAGTGTTACTACTGAGATATGCTACTTGAACCCTCCTTAAAAAGTGGTATGTAAAATGCTCCAAAAAGGACACAAAAAGGGAGACTATTTCGTAAGATAAACTTTAATATATACGTTACTGCAATATAACTTTTTAACAGGGCCTGTTGTGATAGGACAAAAGCTAATAGGGCAATAGTTTTAAACTAAAAGAGGGTAGATTTAGACAACATATAAGAAAGAAATTTTTTATAATGAGAGTGGTGAAACAACAAAACAGATTGCTGAGAGAGGTGGAGGATGCCCCGTCCCTGGATATACTCAAGATCAGGTTGGATGGGACTCTGAGCAACTGATCTAGTTGAGGATGTCCCTGCTCGGTGCAGGAGGGTTGGACTAGAGGAACATAAAGTTTAAACGTCCCTTCCAACACAAGCCATTCTATGGTTCTGTGATAATGATGAAAATGCAAAACTGCAAGCTAACATTGTGTAATTTATTAGAAAGCTAACATTGTGTAATTTATTAATTTTTTCTTTTAATGGGATGAGTTAAAGCTGAAAGGTGATGGTTTTAAGAAGAAAACAAGGAAAATAAAACAGAAATGGGGCTTACAGGAAATTTTGGTCCTCAGACTCTTGAAATCCTTTCTGACAAAACTTCTTGAACAAAAAAGTGCAAGACTAAACACGCAAGCCAGAGCCTTCACCAAGCCAGGTCTGTGCTCTTTGCTTATGGGAGCTCTGATGCAATGAACCATCTTCCAGGCAGTCATGCTGATTGTGAATGTAACCCTGGCTGCTTTTCAGATGCAGTAAAAATCTTGTGTGCTTAAATAAGGTTGTTTATTTTTAAAGGTAAAGCTTTGTCTCTACTGAAGAGCTGGGCACAATTCCATCACAGGTGTTTTACTGAGCATTTGATCTCAGTTTTATTCTGGTGTAAGAGAAAGCAAAAGCTGGCGCTGGGTGCTGGCTTCAGTGAAGGTGTATTTGAGAGGGAATCAGCTGAGCTGTAGTAATAAAGGAAGCCTTGGCCTTCTTTCAGGCCACACTATCTCCTTTTTCTCACATTGTCTTGAGGCTTTAAATTTTCAGTCAAAGTTAATTGAATGAGACAGTGATGCATTGCACAGTGAAACCTGATCAATCACTGCATAAGACAAAATAGGAGTCGCAATGACACTCAGAACAAGAGCTTGGGAAACGTGATATTTACATTAAAATATTTTACATTTTTGTCTCATGGTTTTGAAACGAAATTTTAAAATGCTTTACCACATTGTGTAACAAATTTCTCTCTGCTTATCTATATGTGTTTGTGCATTTGGACAGTAAAATTGAATAATCATAAAAGCAAATTTAGTAGTAATGGGGTATTTTCTACATAGTTACACAGACTCATTTACAGGAAATGTAAAACAGAAAAACTTGTACTGTATAAACTCGTTCTGCTCTCTGAGAGACAGTCCTATAACAGTGAGCTGCATATAAAGCCATAGGAGAATTTACTCTCATATTAAATGGCAACAGAGAATTTGACTGCTGTCTTCTCCATCTTCCTTCCTTTTAAATATTTACCTGGATGTTGTTTCTGACTTTTAGCTTGCAGGTAAAACTTGTCATTACTATTAATTTATGTTAACTATTTGCACGGAAGATAAGGGCTTGTTCCTCACAAATTGGATAACTAAAAGTGAATAATTTTATGTTCATGATCGGAGTACTGTAAAAACAACAGAAAGTCTTAAATCAGTGTTTTCAGGGTTGCAGACTCTCAGCTCAGTATCTAAATCGTCAGAGTTTTCCTGGAGTCAAACGACTTGGTTTTTCTGTCAGTATGTGAAGTACAACACCACAGAACCAGTTAACCTGCAGGAATAAAAAACATGAAGTGGTGTCATTTCATCAGGTGCTTTTCCATCGGAACAGGGATACAGGGAAGTTTATATTCAGCAGCAGCTGTTTTTCAAGAACAACACGCAGACCCCATCCCATCAAACCACCCCCCTCCTCAAAAAAAAAAATACCAGGTTTTCCCCAGTGGAACCTCACCCCTTCTTTCTTTGCTTTCTGATTTGGTTGTACCTCCACAAAGTGATGCCCTGGCCCTGAAAAATCAATACACTTTAATGGTCAACATACTAGTGGGGTTTTTTGAGTGATGTAGTTTTTTTGTGGATTTTTTTTTCCTTTGGGAGCCTGACAGATGCATCTCTAGTTTCAGTGAAAGACTTAAATAGTATAAACAAGCAGTCATTCTGTTCCAAGAGAAGCTTTTTTAATATTCTTATTTTATTGTAATTACCTTATTGTTTTCATATTATGAGCTACTTGTAGAAAAATACAGGAAACATGACTGCAATACAATCCTTTAATCAGGAATAGCTTTGTTCCAGTCATCATTTCCATTCCATGTTGTAACTTTGGCTAATAAAATACAATCAAACCTTGAATTTAGGTGTAATATGATGTTGATATCACGGTTTAATTTGTTCTCTATACCTAGTAACTCCTGTAAGTGAACCTATTTAAAAGTGTCTAGGAAACATTTTATGCTATTTTCAAGTGAATGAACAAAATAGCATTTCTCAAAAGCACACAAACTTCTTCAAGAGAGCCAGTTTTAATCTTTTAACCCAAGTCAGCTGGGGAATTTGTATTATCATATATATTAAATCTTTCTTTTTCTCTCTCTCTCTTTTCCCCCCACGGATTATGCCCTAGTACCTTTACTGCATCCTTCTTAAAGCATCTGAACTTTTAGAGGAAAAATATAATTTTTTATACCTACATGTATTTAATACACTAGTTGGTTGTGTGATCTCTATATATAATCCAGCACTGCAAATTACTTTTCTTTTACTGATTTGCAACCTCCTCCCAACCTCATTTTGGCCTATTCAGCAGATGAGTGTTTATGTTTTTGAATGAAGGGCTGGAATTAGGTAAAGTATTTTTTTAGATGAACTGTTTTAACAAAAAGCATTTGTTCAAGAAAGTTAAAAGACTGCTCCCAAGCTGTTCAAAAGCAGAATGCAGCTACATATAGCAGGCCATGACAATTCATTCTATGCTTCACAGTCCATTTTTTTTTAAATGGGAAGCCAGTATCCTAGATAAGGCTCAATTTCAAAGGATGTTTTCAATATGAAGACTGTGGATGTAAAAGTTTTACTTACAAGGCATTTATAAAAATTAAAATCTAAGTTTTACAATATGGCTTTTATGACTTAAAACTAGGTGGTGTTAAAACACTTCACTTCTAGCTAATGGCTTCAATTAGGACTGAATAAAAGGCAATTGTTTTTATACTGAAATTATTATTTTAAGAAGGAAATCCTTGTTTCCAGACACATATATATATACACACGTATGTAAATTAAACTGAACTCGAGATAAAAGGCATAGCTCCATGAGCACATTAGGGTCTGATCCAAATTTTATCAAAGTTAGTAGGCGTCTTTCCCCTTTCAAACCAGATTTTGCAAGCCATATTCACACGACCCTCCAGGGGATCCCTCAAGTTGATGCGGTTTTGCATAACTTGGCCTCACATGTCTGCTGCAGTTTCAAAAAGCCCATTATAGGGCTGCAGTAGGAAATCACTTAGTCTAATTTAAGGAAATCATGGCATTTTTTATTTTCATATCATTTTGCTCTGATCCATTTGTTTACTCTTTTCTAAGGGCAGGTTGAAATGCTTTTTCGCCTGAAGACTGAACTAGTAAAAATCCTGCCTGGAATAAGTCTCGGCAGACGTGTTTGTTCCACATTCCCTTCTTCTGTGCAAGATTTCCTTTGGTGGATTTCCTCTGCTCCTGGAAGCAAGCTGTCTAGCTTTTTGGAGCACAATTATGAAGACGAATTTCCTATATTTTACTGCACAGGATGAGGTGATTTTGGAAGTTAATATGACCTGAACTACATATGCACAAAAGAGAGCATCTGAAAAATGTAGCGTGCAGCAGTGCAAGTTTAAAAATCTAGTCAGAAAATGCTCCTTAGCTCCACCACTGGTCAGAGGGTGGAAGAGGGAGGAGAAAGGCAGTCCAGGCATTTTTCTGGAAAGCCTGCTGTGTTACCACCATAAAGTCAAATGCAAGAGGGGAATTCAAGCTTAGCCTTGTTGTTCGCTAACAAAGCTGGATTTATTTGGTTTTCTTTAAACCTGGACAGGTATAATTTTAGTATTTACTACTACAGAGAAACACAGCTTGTGAGGAGAGAGGATATATTTTATTAAATCAACACATACAGTTGGAAAAAACTGTTTAAACACAGTCTTTGAATTTTAAAGAAAGATGCAGTCAGTTTCTGCATTCAATTAGAAATGCAATCAAATGAGCTTTTGTCTTTGTTTAATTTTGTTACCTTATTTTTGATGAGTGATTGTGGAATTGTTTTGGTGTGGTAGTACTTTTAAGGATACTTAAACAGTAAGGTGAACATGACCAAAGTCTTGGTTTGTGTAATGTTCTTGAGATAATTTCATTTAGGAGATATTTAGACTTCTGTTTGTATGTGGATGCTCAAAATAGTATAGAAAAAAAAGGTAGGCATTCAAAAGCTAGATGTTTACTGCAGTTTCATTTGGTTACCCATGTCCATTACAGTCTTTCAGCATCATCTGTCTATGATCATGTTTTTATTTGAAATAGACTAGTTGTCATGTTTGCTCTGTGATTTACATTATTTAAACAAATGGGGGGGGGAAGAATTGTAATCAGCTCATTCACTAGCATGACTAAGTTGTACAACAACGTTTTATAAAATGTTCACCATTATATGGCCATAAGGCTGGAGTTCAAGCCCTGTGCACACAAAAAAACAGAATAACTTTTTCGGTCTGAAATATGCTGGTGAAAGGATGCTGCCTCCTGGTGAATTAATAGGCATATGAGCTTCCACAAAAATTGCATCTTAAAGAGAAATATTTTGTCTTCGGAAGAGTCCAGCCCTGGCCGTGCTTGGCTCACAGAGAAGAACAAGCAATGGGGAGGCCATCGAGGTAGAGAAGATAACAGTTCTTGCAGCACCTCTCTCTTCTTTTCTGCAGGATTTTCTTCAAGGGGACTGTACCAAAGCCAGGCAAAAGCTGAACTGGAAGCCAAGAGTCACGTTTGATGTGAGTGGCCTTTCTGGAGTGCTTTGTACCTGCTGGGTGTTCATGTCCTCTAAAAGCAATTCACAGGGAGGGGGAAAGGAGTGGGGGACCTCTGGGTTTGGTGACTTGGGCCCACTGAAAAGCCCCATTTTTGGTGACCCTGCAGGGGTTCTTGCTTTGAAGACAGCAGCCACTATGACAGCAATGGGCATCCCAGTGCACAGCAGTGCACTGACACACACCAGGGCCAGGGCTGCTGTGTGAAGAACCCAGCAAAGCCTCTTCACCTCCTTGTTCTGCTGCAAGGGGCCAGGGGGCTTGTCATGCTCTGGGACGTTCCTGATGTACTGCCTGTTTGTCCCTGCACTGGGGCCCTCATCTTATCTCTCTCCCTCTTTGCAGGAGCTGGTGAGGGAGATGGTAGACGCTGATGTGGAGCTCATGAGGAACAACCCCAATGCCTGATCCCTGGCTGGGCTGGGCAGGCATCACAGGACCCATGCCAGGGATGCAACCCATGGCCAGCGCTGCCATGAGCCGCCAGGATGGGTGGCTGCCCCTCCTTGTGATGGTTTTATTGCTGGCCTGCCTGTTTGTGAAGGCCCAGTTTTATCCTTCCCTCCACTCTCCACATCCTCCCAGTGCCTCTCACCCCACACAGCATCCCAGGGTCAGCCCTGCCTGGGCTAACTCTTTATCCTGCCATTAACAGGGGAAGGATCATACTGTACCTGAAATATTGATCAGCCAGCCCACTGATATAGTTTTATTAATTAAGACTCATCTTTCATTACTTAGGTCCTCCAGCACATTTTTAGTATTTTCTCCCATTTGAGAAACAAAGTATTCCCTGCCCTCCATCCCCCAATCTGCCTCTCCTCCGACAACATCAGCAAACCTCTGACACTAACATGGGCTCGCCATCCCTCCAGACCTTGCTCCGTGGCTTCCCCTCTTCTGCCTTTCCTGAACACTCCTTGTTTTTCTTTCCTGCAGCCTTACCTCCACCCCAGCAGCTCATTTCCACCACTTGAACTCTGTAAAAGTTTGGATAACTTGATATAACTTGCAGTGAAATCGCCTTTTGACCATGCCGAATTAATTCCTAATTGCTGGAATCACTTTCAAACCAGTCAAGCCGGGGCTTGTATGCGTTTTTCAGATCTTCATTTCAGAGTGTGCATGAGTCACAGAAAGCCTTTTTGTCCAGCACCTTCTCAGTCCGGGGGGTTTAGGGTGTTTTGATTTCTGACCCCTTTGCCCCAGAATCAACCCATTCCCCTCCCACCCTCTTCCTGCTTACTATAATTAAACCTCAGACGGGAGCTTGAACCATCTCAAAAGATGACTGAAGAAATAAAAAACAAAATAAATAAAAAAGCTTTAAAAAAATAGAAACTTCAAGGTGAGTAAATATTTTCTTGCTTTTTGTGCCAACGTACCCGGGTTATCCAGAGGTCGTCGAGCCCATACATTTCCCGTTGGTTTCGGATCTTCCACCCACCAATTACTCCCATCATTTTAGCTTTATGCCTGAAAGTGAGCAAAGAGCGATACACGCAGGCAGGAGATACACAGGAGACACACTTTCTCGAAGTTCATATCTTGCTTTTTAACTTTCTATATGGGGGACACCCCTGTTAAAAGCGAGGCAATGGTGGGGAGGAGGTGGCTGGGCACAGAGCTGTGGCTCTAGCTGGGCCCGGGAGTGCTAGCGTGATGGAAGTGGTGTGGAGAGACAAGAGTGGGCTCAGGAGCCTCCTGGGGGAAGCCAGCCAGCCCGAGAAAGGATGCCGGAGGTGCCGTGGAAAATGCGCGGTGCGGAGCGCTCCCGGGCAGCCGAAGCAGCCGCTTAGCTTCCTTCGGGACTGTCCCCTCGAAAGCGCGGCCATGCCAGCACAACGGGGAAAGGAAAACGTGGGAGCCCAGACGCTGCTTGGGATCCTTCCCACAGGTGCACGGAATAAGCGTCCTCGTAGGGCGGAGACGAGAGGGAAGGATGTCCCTGTTGCACTCGCCCCTTAAGCATTGCTCCGCGCGTCTGAGGCTTTCCAGCCCCACGCGCAGTTTCCGCGGCGCACTGGGGCTCTCCCAGCATAAACCAGCGTCCGTGGGGAGGCCTGGAGCTCCCCGTAGCATCATGCACACATTTGCTCTCATCCCCCGAATATACACCTTCACACGTGGGTATATAGATATATATGAGGCTTTCCTGGGTGTTCTTCTCCTCTAACGGCTACGACTCCGCGGCTGTGCATTTTTTTAAAGCAAAATAACAATAAACCCCCTTCCCGTGGGTGCATGTCCTTTGCAGTAGCTGCCCTCTGCCGCAGCGTTCACACCGCGTGGATCAGCTACACAAGCCCCGGCAGTACGCGCTCGCCCCCTGTGCTGTGGGCACCCACCCGTGTGTGGGCGCATGGCTGCGGCCGCGCTCTGCGGGCTGCGGCTGCACACCCCGCCACGGGCGAAGGGGTCCCCCATGGCCAGCGGTGGCCCCCTCCCCTCCCTGGGGCCACTGCGGGTGGCGGAGGGGAGGGGGCGGGCTCCGCCTGCCCGACCTCACCGAGGGCTACCCCCTTCGCAGCGCCCCGGACAAGCGGACACAGGCTGCGGGTGGCGGGTCTTCAATGGCGCACGGAATAAAGTAATTTTAAAAAGTATCACAGCGCTTTTTATGACAAAGCATTTTTGTATGGCTGGGAACTAATTTTTTCTGCTTGCAGTGATTTACTGGGAGGATTGCTGGTACATCTGAATCTTAGTTTAGGTATCTCTGCAGAAGATTGGGAACTTCAGGGTTTTTTCTTTGGCATCTCTAAGCACAGCGCGCTCAAGCATTCTTATTCTGTTTTCGCTCTCACAGATTGGGAAGCAAGTGGGGAAAAGGATGGGAAAGCAAAAACTTATACTAGACCAAGCCGTCCCTCCGCAGTGGCCTTGTGCTGAGTGCTTTTTGCTGCCTTTGTAAAGAAAAAAGAAAGAAAAAAAAATCGTGATAGGACAAAACCCACACTGTGCCGCTGCCTTTTACCACTTGGCAAAGGTCTGAACTGCTTTTCGGTTCCATCGACACCACCTTCCTGCCTGATTCTTAATTGCTCCTAAAGTACCGCTTTTTGCATTGGCCATGGGATCACGTCTTGAAAACGAAATAAATACTAACTTTAAAAAACAAAAGCAAAACCACTAACACGCTTCGATTTAGGGAGATGATACTGTATATGTAGCTAATACACCAGTTACAGACTTGTGTTCCGTACATCACTTTAGTGTGCGTGTCAAGCGTTTTGTGCATGCAGATTCGGAAGATACATCACCCCTCTGCCCGTCTCACGTCTCATATGGAGTCAGTGCAGCTTCGTTAATGGAAAAAGGCAGCTCCAGTAGTAAAGAACCGAGCGTGCCTCCAGTCCCCCCCGCCTTTCACAAGCGTCCCACCACCCGCAGCAGCAGCACCGAACAAAGCAAAAGGCAAGGTGGGTGTAGCCTTTCTCGGATCCGCTGCTGCACCGACGGAGGAAAGCCGGTTGGTGGTCGCGGCCGGTTTAATGACACTCTGCCCTGTCCGGGACGGGGAATACTGGCCCTGGAGCCTGCCAGAAGTGCCCGCCAGGGCAGCCTGTCCCATTGCGCTGTAGGAAGCAGAGAGGTTCACCCTGCACCACTGATAGGGGGAGAAGTGGGATAGTAATGCCAGCGCTGAGTGGTGAGGGCTATCCGGGCGTGCGCCTCGTCGGGAAGAGGGGGCTCGTGTGGACAGTGAGAGGAGAGCGGGTCCAGCTCCTGTCCAGTGCGCTGCAGAGGGCTGGGGCCCGGTGGGGAAGGCCGGTCTGGCCCTGCCTGCGGCTCCCTGCCCGGCAGCGCCGGGAATTACGAGCAGCGACGGCCGGGCTCGCTCCCCCGCGCCCGCCGCCTGTCAGCGCCGCCGCCGCCGCCTCCCCACGTCTCTTGGCCATAACTCAGTCCTTCGCCTCCGCCGTGCGGGCCCCTGCCCTCCCCCACGAACCTGCCTTGCCAAAGGTACAACTGCCACGAAAGCCCCTTCTTAAATTATTATTTTGCTTTCTTTTGAGGCCTTTCAGGGACCCTCGGGGCCACCGGCCACTCGTGGGCTGCAGAGTCCTCTCAGGCAACAAGGACTCCGGTGGCGGCCTGCGGTGTGGTTGTCCCACAGGAGCACAAGCCCTTGCCACCTCTGCAAGCGGGCCGGGCAGGGGGTCGGCGCTGCCTCAGGACCCGACAGCGACGCAGCCGGGCCGCCCGCAGCCCCCCTCCCCGGCCCCGGTGCGGAAGGCCGGCGAGACAAAGCGACGGGGATTTCCTCGGGGTCGCGGAGCAAAACCGCCAGCGCCATCTAAAAATACACCTCGACGCTCGGAGCGCCAGCCCGAAGGGTAAAAGCAAAATGCGGGGCTGAAGGAGGGGCAGGCTCGCTCCTCGGGCACGCACGCCCCGGGGTAGGGGGGTGGTGGGAAGCGGATCCGCGGCCGGCTCTGGTCGCGCTCGGTTTAGAAAAGTAAAATCTAGGTGTAAATTGGTGGAATGGAAGAGTCCCCGGCCGCCACCTCCCCCCCAGCCCCTTGCACATAAAGCAGCCGCGTCCCCCCGAGCGGACATGAGGGTCACATCCTCTTCCCGCTACTCGCCCAGCCGGGAAGGCGTGCTCGGGGCTGCCCCGGGGCAGCGCGGGGAGAGGGGCACCGGCCGGGGGTCGCCGCCCCTCCTGCCTGTGGGCGGCAGGTTTGCAGGGGTGGGAGGCCCCCAGCCGGCTCGCAGGGCCGCACTCCTGCCTCCCCTTGTGACCCCCCTTCACCTCTGATGGTTCGCTGGCGGAGCATTGTCTCCAGACACAACAAACCCAGGACGGAGCCCTGGAGCAGGCAGGGCTCCAACGTTTTGACGGGTGGAAGAAAAACATCAACAGATACTTTACAATTATTTGGTGATGGGGGCTTGGAGAGGCGGGCGGGGGAGAGGTCGCTTCGCAGCGGCAGACGCTAATTGCAACCTTTGCTTTGCTAATGAGCTCGCACCGGTGCGTTCCGCGCGTCACCGCCGTCCCACCCCCCTCCCTGCGGAGCGCTTGGGGGGTGGGAAATGGCGTCGGGAGAAAGTCGTAATTTTTCTGCAATTCGTTATTCGCTTTAAAATCCATCCCATCCTTGAAAGGCGAGGTTAGGAGCACTGGCCGCCAGCACTTTCACAAATCCTCGCTTGGGGAAAACGGCGAGCAGCTCCTCGCTGGCAGGGGCGAGGTGTGTGAGCGCCGGCCCCGGCCCCGGCCCGCCGCCTGCGCCCCGTCCTGCGCCGCGGATACCCCTGGACGAGCGGGCTGGCAGAGCGACGTGCCCTCCGCTAGCCATCGGCTTTAGCCCTATTTCACACAGTCGGACCTGGGAAACGCATATACAGAACACATACAGGGGAATGAGTTCCACTAGAAACTCGCATCAAAAAGGCACTGCAAATGTATTTACACTGGGCAATCTTGCAAGCACCGACATTGTTTAAACAGTTCTCTTCTGCTACGAACGATATTATCAGTACTTTTACATTATCCTTCAATGGAAAACATTATTCTTTTTCCTATATTTTAAATATTTATTTAAAAAAAAGAAGAAAGAAAGAAATTAAACTCGACCGCTTAAATGTTCTGGCAAGTAAATAAATTCCAGGAACGTTTTGGGGAAAACGGCAATGGCGTTTTTTCTTATTCGAGCGCTTGCCTTTCGAGGGACGACGGCTACAGTGATATGAACTGTTTATTAATCGATTCATATAATATATAAATATGCTGAACTCTTGAGTGCAATAATTTGCGCTTTTTCTACTGGAGGAAATTCAGCTATTCTAAGAGTTAATGGTTCTAAATGTGTTGGTTTTCCTGGATTCTCCCCAGAGGTGATGTTGGCTGGAAAGGAGGGAGGATTCCAGTTTGGGGGTTTCATTGTTGTTGTTTTAATTCTGCTGAACTCAGCCTAAAGCAGCTGACCTGAACGTGGGGTAATACAGTGCACAACCAAGCCCCCTGACACCTAAAGGTCAGGTGAAAGTCTCCAGCAGGTAAGTTGCGGGCCGGCTGCTTGCCCAGCTCACTTGCTCTCTGGCTCACAAATTGTTCCCTTCTGCCCACCCAAGTCGTTTCAAGCTGTGTTTGTTTAGGAGGCAAAAAAATTACCGACCACCCAATTCCCTTTCAGCCGGAGAGCTTGTGAGCTCTCACCGGTAGCCTGGACTGCCTTCCCTCCTCCTCCCCATCCCAGTGCTTTTTAACAGCCATTATTTTGTGGCACACGCATAGCAAGGAAGGCGCAAGTTACGGGCCTAGAAGGTCGCGGAGGTGTGTGCAACAGATGCGTTGGCTTTGGGGAGGAGGAAGAAATCCCCCTCCATCAAAGACACTACTTGCTGAACGGAGGGAGGGAGCCTTTTGCCGGCTACCACCCCGGCCCGCACAGCACAAAACTGGTGAAACAGACCGGGACGAAAACATGCCCCTCAGACCGCAGGGACTTCCCCGCGGGGCTGTGCTGCTGTCTCCTCCCTGAACACCGCGACCCCCCGACGGGCCTGTTTCACCGAACCCGACACCCCCGGCCGTCGGGTGTCCGGCACATACCACCTCGCAACCGCTTGCCAAATCGCTCGATGCGTTACCACGGAACTAAACTCAAGGGGCTAGTTGCAAGAGACACCCAAGGGTTCCTGCTCCGGCCGGACCAGCGAGAGCTACCCTCGGGAGAGCTAGAGTTTACTCCTCCGGCGGTCCATGCAGGCCTTTTAGGACGCCTTGTTGCGAAATGAGGGAATCTCCCATTCTCCTCTCCTAGACACCTATTTCCGCTGCCAGCCTCCGGCCTAGGGCAAGACCTGCCTGTTGCCCCAGGTCCGTGTGCATAATTTTAAGGGAATATGGGGGGCGCAGCAGTGCTGCGAGGGGTTCGCGGTGGCGCCCGAGATGCGGGGCTGCCGCCTGGCTCCGCGACTACTACCGGGCAAGGAGCTGGACCTCCCCCGCCGATGCAGCTATTGTTTCGTTCAATTAGGATCCGCTTGATAAAAAACAATCGCTCGTTAACCCTCGCCCTCCTCCCTCCCGGCTGGTGTGTTGTGAATGGCGACATCGTCTCCCTTGACCCCCGTCTCCTTTTCTGTCTTTCTGTCCCCTGAAAAATGATTCCGCGAGCTCTGATTGAATTTTATTCCTTCCTGACCTGGCCCGTTTTTATTGCATGGACACCATCAATCTTGACCTAACGCGACGTTTGTTTATTACTTTGGAAAGAAGCGAATGGCTTTATGAGCCCCAGTGTAATTAAACCAGGCGGACTCCGTTCACCGCGGCACCGCACCACCTTTGGGGCGGATTCACCACAGACAAGCCGCCGGGGAGGCGAATTAGAAGCGAAAAAGAAAAAGAAAAAAGAAAAAGGTGCGGGGATATACAAGAAGGGCAACTGGCATCCTCCCAGCCCGTGATGCGAGATGTCGATGGATCGAAACCCGTGCTCGTCCCCAGGGAGCAACGACCTTATGCCACACTTCAGGCCCGCCAACCTCTTGCGCAGCTTGCCGCGTAAATCTGAGCTCTCCCTCCGCGCTACCTGTGAGCCCACGCAGCGGCAATTCAGTCCAGGGCACCTCGACGGCGCTCACCGCGGCGCTCCTTATCTCGCTCCCCTCCAAAAGAACGCCCAGAACAAACCAAAACATCAGCTCATCTGAAAATGACGGAAACATTTTTCCAAAGAGCCCAGCACCGACCCAGGGAGACGGGGGAAAACGGACTGAGTATGCCGAGAAGTTTAAATTACTTTACAAGACAAATTAATTGAAGGCTAATGCTCAATTAGCCGTCGCTGTTGAAATAGGTGATTTTGAGAAGTGGACGGCTGAGAGCTTCTAGGGGCCGCACTGCAGCGCTCCTGTACCTGCGCAGCAGAGCCATGTGCGTGCCTCGGCGCTGCACGCTTTTGCCTACGCAATCAAACGACGTAAGAAAAACTCTTACCTCATGCCCATCTTCACGTGGGCGCGGAGAGGCGCGCAGCACCGCACTGCCTCCCGCAAAACCGGCATCGGCCTTGTCATGTACCGTGTGCTACTTCCCGCAACGCTCAAGCCAAGTCTCCAGAGGCCAGGGCAAAGCTTTAAGCTCGTCCCGCTCCAGCAGCATACTTTTTGGGAGATCAGAGCAGCATACAGCCCGCTGCTCAATATGCTGCAGCCCCAGAGTTAGCCACGGTGTTATGAAGTTGAATCCAACTATGAAAATAGTCCCATGCTAACTTCGAAGCACCTTTCCCGAACTTCATGGCTTTCAGAAAGGACCCCAGATATTGTAAAATGCCAATTTGGAAACACTCCCTTAAACATCTCCATCTGCAATACAGCCTCACCACGCTCTCCATCTGACCTGGACTGTGGAGGTAGGGAAGGGGTTTTAATCAAAGTCCTCTCGACTATTTTCATGCAGTTCTCTGCTATTTTTGGTTATGACCTTTGCAGAACATAATATGAATGGTAATTGCTTTAAGAAGAAATTCCAAGGAGAAAACTTAGAAAAGAGAGTATTTCTCTTCTCCATGTTTTCCACAGTTTAAGAGACAGATGAGCAAATACAAACTAAGAAACCACCAGAACCACCAGCTGAACGGAATGGTCTCTCAAATTAATTTAAAAAAAAAGAAAAGTTTTTTTTTGTTTCTTCATAGATGAACAGCAAAAGGATAGCTTGGAATAAAATCAGTTTGATCTAAAAATACAACAAAAAGTGCCGTGCTAACCTGGCACCTAAGGGAGCGCTCTGTAGGCACAGCTAGGGCTGAGTGTAGGATCTGCCACCACAGACGTCGAGGCCTTACTGGGACATCTCTCAGCTGCTGCCCCAGCCCATGTCCCGCGCCCACTGCTGTGCAAGGTCGCACTGCATCTCTTTTGACGTTCAGGGCAGGCCCAGTTCTGCTGGGAGACAATCACAGGTCAGAAGGGACGCTGGGTTTGCCTTCTGCTCTCAAAAGGAGGGAAGCACAAGAGGAACAAGGGTTCATGCTCCACGCTGGGTCCCGCTGACCACAGTTCATGCCTCACAGACAGGAGTGCCGCCCGCGGGCAGAAGCGTTGCCCCAGCCCGGGAAGGTTTCTAAGCCAGACCGCCCGGCCTTTCCCCATCTCAGCAGCAGCAGCAACGCCTCACACCGGAGGCTCCGGCCCGACGGAGCCTGGAGCTGCCGGTCTCCATCCGTTCAGTGCCATGCAGAGACCCGCGGCACCGACCTGCGCGCCCTGCGGGCCGCCTCCAGCGGCCAAGCCAGCACTTTTCACCGCCTACCGAAGGGACCCTCAGCACCGCTAATCTTATTTTCGTTGTGATCATTTTCTGTGCGGAGGGGAAGAAAAAAAATATTATTATTATGGCAATAATAAAAATAAAATAAAATAACGCTTTAAAAACCCAAGCCGAAGCACGCGTGTGCAGTAAGCCAGTTCATCGCACTGGCAACCAGGAGGTGACCTCCGCCACGACTGTGCACGTCACTCCAGGAAAGGGATCCCCCTCCGGGGGCAGAGGATCCCGACACGACATACCTGCGGCCGAGCGGGAAGTTTCCCTTTGCCCCCTCCCTGACTGCGACCCGATCCTCCAGCTCGCCGAGCCCACTCCACCCGCCCCTTTTGCAGCTAGGGCCACGGGTAGCGCAAGTTGCGCGGCCGCCCCGCGGCGGAGGCCCGCGGACCGCCCCGGGCATTAGCAGTAATTACACACGGTACTTGTTCAAGCTCCGCACAGTCCCCCCAGCTACCCTAACCGAGCAGCACCACTGACAATGCAACGGGTTATTAAATAAGCCGTGCTAACAACAGCTTCCCTCCCTATTTATTTTCGCCATAAAACACCCTGCCGCTGGAGACCACTGAGAAAACCCAAACTACAGGAAAGCCGGCGCCTGATCGCAACAAAAGTAACAGGCAAATAGCACATGCAATCGCCTCTACCCTCTACCTTCTTTAAACTTTATTTTAAATACATGACGGGGAGCAGGAATGACCTTATTATACAGTCCTGTATATATAACCTGCTGGCAAACCCATCTGCCAGGGCAGAGGATGTTGCCCCGCCGAAGCTCCCCCCTCCGAGGAGGGGGAGCGGAGGTGAGAGGCAGTGAAAGCCCCGCCGTGCCCCTGGCCCGGCAGTCTTGCTCACAAGCAGTGGGGGTAGGAGGGAGCCCCCAGCTAAGTTGCCCCCCGCTCGGTACTGGGAGGGGGACGGTGGGGAGCAGAAAGTGAGCCCCACTGAGATTAGGTAACAATTTATTTCCCTTTACTGATGAAAAACGGGGAGCAGCAATTAGAACGTGTCCCCGGAGCGAAGGCGCTCAGCTTTACTCGTTGTTGTCTTCAGCTTTACCACAACCGGACGATGGAGCATTTGAGTTTCTTTTACCCAGCTTAGCAAACAAATAAATATAAATAAGGCCGATAATTTTTTTAGAGGTACTAGCGCGAAAAAGCAAACACTATGCTACACTTACATAAGCATATCCTAAGCCAGCGTTATAAAATGACACACGCTCCTCTCTGTTCACTCGATCTGCTGAAGGTGTTTTCTGATCATTGCTTTGGAAGGGAAGCACAGCTCAAAAGTGAGGTAATAAGGTTGAACTGTAAATACCTTTGTATTTATTTACAGTATAACCCTTAACAATGCAGCAGCAATTACTGCTAAGTGTTGCCTTTAGATAAGAGATTCTGATAGGAAACTATATTATCCTGAAAGCAAATTTTAGGCCTTAAATATCTGTAATCAAATAAACTTATTCCTAAGTCTGACTGACAAGGCTGATTATTTTAAGTTAATGAATTTATTGCATTTTTGTTGTTACTTACAAAAGGGGGAGGTGAGCCCCATGGCTCCTAAGTTCTTAGTAGCAAATTGTCCAGAAGGTAATATTATTGATCTGACGAGACATCAGTCCTTGCAGCACTCATCTGCCACCCTAGTAATATAATTTTTTCCGAGGGGAGGGAAGGAGGAAAAAAAAAAAAACCAAAAGAAAACTATTTAAGAAAAATTCGCCTACAAAAAATATTTTAAAAATAATTTCAGTCTGAACAAAGAAGATGCAGACCAATAAAGTCCCTGAAGGACAGGAGTAATATAGACCTATAAAGGTGTAAGTGTGGACTGTACAAGTACCCTTTAATCCAACTACCTTTTTTTTTCCCACTGAAATAAAACAGTACTTTAAAAATATATATTGCAGAAGCGGCTTCACAGATGTGAATGCACGCATTGCTATTAATTCTAAGACGCAGTGATTTATATGCTTGCATTATATTTAAGAATACACGTACTACAGATTATTTGGCATCTGCTATACACTGTGGAGTTTAGAAAAATATGCAGTGCGTATATGAAGCCATAAATAAATACGTAATCCTTCTTTAAATATAGGTACATATGTAAATCCTAGATATAAATACATTTGAAACACACACAGAGCGATAAATAGCTCCATGTATACACAGTTACACAAGGGCAGGAATCTAGTGCATGCAATTCTACCTCGGAGTTATCGCTTAATATATCCTTACATAGGCATATTATTTAAAAAGCCATAATGTTGTCATACTACTGTGTATGGTCAAATGCTTCCAGGTCTTGCCCATTAATTGCTAAGAAAACGTGTTTGTTTATTTGCCAACTCAGAGCTGCCATGGGAAAGTATTTTTTTCCTAGCGGATAAGGCGAGCTGACTAAGTGGAACATATTGCAGAAGAGACTGAAAAGGGATTTTTCGACCTGGCAGTTCCTAAATGGTCTTTGGAATTTGTGCGGAGGGGAACAAGCTGTTCCAGTGACAAAGTTAGTTATGAAATCCCTTTTCCCTCTCTTTTTTCTCTCTCTCTAATTGAAAGTATTAAAATATACAGACGTGTAAAGGATCATTCCAACTGAATGGTAATTTATTAATAAACAAACAATGCAATACCTTCAGAATATTTTCAAAAAAAAAAGAAAAATATTGATAGAATAAGATTAATACAGTTCCCCTTTTATATATAGTGAGAAAAAAAATCAGCGTTTCAGTCAATTTCAACGTCACTTTTCAGGAAAGGGGGAAACACTTTCTGGCATTTGGTCCGCAACATCCAACTACAAATTAAAAATAAATTACTATGTCGCAATTTACATTTTAAAACAAGTCCTTGTAGAAGAGGAAGGGGAGGGGGAAGAAGCTGGTACTCTACGCTGGACTTTTCGCTCCCTTTTAAACACGGGGCATGACAATACCTTAAGGGACGGGGAAGAGCGCGGGGTGAGGGGCTGGGGGGAAAAAAGTATTTCTCAAAACAATTAAAAAAAAACTTACGTGTTATTGGAGTAACACTGTCCTTTAACAAACCAAGACATGCTTTGGGGCTGTCTCTGTACAAAAGCTTTTCGCGATGCGCTCGCTCGCTTCCCTCCGCGGGCGCGGTGCGGAGCAGAGTCCCCTGCGGCGCCCCCGCGACGGGGCGCGCTCAGAACTTGCCGCAGTCGTAGACGAAGGCCCCGGAGGTGCGGTAGAGCGGCTGGCTGCCGGGGAAGGCCATCTGACAGCTCCCGCCGCCCCCTGTC